>PVLA01011102.1:0-56342 GCA_004027455.1 Hydrochoerus hydrochaeris
CGCTCGTGGGAAGTGTAGACTTTGTATCAACTGTCTTTACTTTGACATTCTAATTAGAAACTGTCACTGTGTAGTGGGCATCACCTGAAATTATGCACCCAGCTCTATCACTCTACCTCATTTCCTGTGGGGTTCTGTGAAGGTTTCCTTGTGCACACAGCTCAGGGGTCAGTAAGAATTTGAGGGTGGTTTTTAGCCAGATTTGGGGCCCTTTCTCTCTGAAGTTTTCTTTTTTCTGGGATTTCCCTGCCCCTTTTCCAGTCACTCTGACTGCTTTGAACTCTATCATATGAAACCCTCAAATTATGAGTCCTCAGTTTTGTGGTTGAATTTCAGTTATCCTGCACAGTGAACAGCAAGGTTGGTGTCCAGAGAAAAGCCCCGAAAGTGTTGCTCTGACCACTATGACCCTCTTCTTCTGGGGCTGCAGTCACCTCCAGTGCCCGCCAGTGTCTGACCTTTCTCTTTGGAATATTTCATATGAATTTAATACTGCCATCTGGGAAATGTGAGTGTCATGGAAACAATTGTGAAATTTTCTGCAACTTTCATTTATCATTCACTTATCTATGTAATTTATTTGTTCTGCCTGTTGTCTATTATATTGTCATCACCCAGTTGTATTCTTTTGTGCTAATCAAAAAATTTTATAAATCTGCTAGTAAAATCGAAAACTCACATTTCCCCCTTTGCTTTTACTGGGGGATACTTTTGTGAATAAATTCACATGCTCTTGCTCGTCCCTCTGTGTGGCAGGGGAGGCACCAGTGGGCTGCACACATTCTTCATCTCCTTTCCCTGGCTACTCTTTGTCCATTCTCTTTGGCTGGGGTGTCAGTGTCCCCAGCCTAATGGTCTGTTAGTACTTTGAGGCTTAAAACAGACTAAAAATGTAATTATTCAGTTTTTATGTTTCTAAAAGGAAGGTAAAATCTGCTATTTTGGCAATATAAATTATATACATTTATAAATATATGCTATACACACTTTGTATGCATTATATATAATGTACCTTCTATTGGGTAGAGGAAGTTCTCCTCCACAAAGCAATTTGCTAAGTTTTTTTCTCATCAATGAAAATTGAATCATTGCCCAGCTCTTTTCCTTCACTTTTTATTATTCATTAAAACAGTAATCTATGTATCTGTGTGTGTTATAGAATATTCATTATAGATTATATTTTACTTGAATTACCTAAATAAATGCTTATTATGGCTGATATATAGAAACACAAGTGCTGTTTTTAATAATGCTTTTATATCAATACATACCTAGAACAAAGATGATTAGAAGTGGCCTTTTGGGCTTCTCTGGTTTCCAATATTAGTTTCTACAATTTGCCATATTTAATAGAATATATAGGGTCTAATTATATTTTTATGTGAATATATGATATTTGTTTTTAATATTTGAATATATTTGCTTGATTTAGTGGATTTTGATGTATTCTAAAAGTCAGGTTGTTGAAGTGCTTTTCTCATTTAATAGAAATTGAATTACTGTCAAAAGCTTTTCTCCGTTCATTGAAATAGTCAATTGATTTTTTTTAAAAAGTACATCCTTAATATATCTGCTACTTAATATATTAATTCCTTAATATATTTTCTAAAGCCAAACCATCCTGCTATTGCTGGGTGAAGTGCAACTGGATCATAATATAGATTACAGATTTAACATAACATTGCTGCATCACTGTGGAGGCTACAAATAATTAATATAGTCATATTTGAAAGCAGTATTGCAGTATTTTATTTCTTTGTTTTACTTTAAATTATGTCCCCATAGATCCTAATTCCAAGCAGTGCAATTACATGACATTAAGGAGGATTTGACAGTCAGGTCCTTAAGGAATCATGTACAAAATTTATTTAATTGATTAAATATCTGCATGTGGGTAGTTGTAGGGAGTTAGACTTTAATATGTGTTACCTACAAAATGATTGAAAATATAATGGATGCACACTAGGAGAGACTCCCCAACAGTTGAAGCAACTCAAAGTTTACATACAATGTTAAATGTTCTTTAAAAATTGCTAAGTGAAGAGAGTAATGATTGATCTTTATCACAATAGTCATACTGTAAAATAAAACTATAAAACATGGTATAAAGATATACACACAGTTAAAATCAGAAATAAAAGAGATCTTCCTGGTTTTCTGGCTTCATGACACGTTTGGTGGCCCACCTTAGGCTCCTGTGCCAATCTAAACTCCACACTCCCCAAGTCAGGACCCATCTCTCTGTAAAACTTTCCAGAATAATTCCAGATCACACTGATGTCTGCTTGTCTATCAGTACACTTTCCATCCAGACAATGTCGCATATAAAACAAGTCAAAGTAACTGTATTAGTGGAAAAGAGGTATTTTTCACATCATTCTTCCTCTTCCTAAGCCTAGTACATTTTAGCTGATTACCTCCATGCTTACACCCTGTGGAACCCTGGGCAATTTTGATGACTGGTTCTCAGGAAAATATTTTAGCTTCATCCAATATCATATCCAGAACAGACCTGTCTGGGTTAGGAAGGGAGGCTGTCACTGTTACTTCTTTTTAACTTTCCATAGTGTTCTTTTGATCTTTCCCCCTTTGTTCTTTCTGTTTCTTAAGAGCAGACCTTGGCAGAGACATGCTCTTTCTAGCTCCTTTTGATTTCTCCCCTTCCTCATTGACAAGAGGCAAGATTAGACATAGTGAATGGCAGATTCTCCATCATTTTTCTTACCTGTTACAGTGACCTTCCCTCCTGGGTAGTAGGAAAAGTACTCATAATTCTTAACTGGCTCTTGTAGCTGTGTAAAATTTGCTATCTGCTTACTGAAAACACTTTTATTTTCATCAATCTGTATTCATTGTCCCTTGGTTTATTGTCTTGGAGTGTAGATTTACAGAAGCAGTAAAAATTGTGCAATTGTAACAGCAAAGTTTCAGTTGCATAGATGAACAGGAAGGAACAGACCTGGAGTGAAATAATGAGCCCACTAAGAAAGAAATTAGGAGCACCCCAAGTAGCCCTGGCTGACCAGGAACCAGGAACTCCAGCCAGCAATGCATGCAGGGCTGGGCCAGACCTGGGAGCCTCCAGTGTCCCTCACTGTCCCAGCTGACCACCTTGAGGTACCCTGGAACTCAGGTGAGCAATGCACATCCCCACAGTCCCAGTGCTGCCACTGGGGACACCCCCCATCTCCTGGACCTACTATTGCTATTGATCTTTGGCTCCCACTCCTCCCTCAAGAAGCTAGGTCTGCAGTGGATTAAAAGTGCTGTGTTGATGGGAGACTCAGTAACTCCTCATCCAAACAGAAGACCTCAGGAGGCTTCCATTGGTGTGGTGAGTTTGCCCCTAAAATAGGAATAGAGTTTGCCACCTTCAGTGGGTAAACAGAGCAATAGGTAGCCACTCCTTGGCGAGTGTGGCAAGAGTGTGAGGGAATCCTTCCTCCACACAGAGAACATTAGGGAGCTTGAGGAGGGTGCCAATAAGACCTCCTCCAACCTGGAGAGAATTGAAAGGGCCTATGAAACACCCAGACACACAGTAGGGTCCCAGCTGAGACAAACACTATAAACAGGGAGATCTGGTGACTCTGAACAATCTGAAGACATAATAACAGCAGGAACTAAGGGTTGATTTTCATCAATACTCCTAGGTTTGCCAGCCTAGGAAGAATATAGGACTCACACAAAAGATCCTGCAGGAGGAATTCAGGTGACTGGCCTACCTCTTCATTGTGGGACTCAGCAATTGGGCAAACATCAACCTTACAGTAGGACTCAAAGATACACACTACCAACAGTTGAGACTAGTAGGACTGAAAAACCAAATATTAACCCAAAAGGGGAAAATGGCAAAACGAAAAAGCAAACTGCGAACTCAAACATCTAGTCCACCAGAGCAAGTACAGGAGATACTGAAATAGAGGACTTCAAAAGTAACACACTAGAATCTCTACAAAGATAGCACATGAAATAAAAAAACAAATGCATGAGGCTATACAGGAAATCAAATTAGAAGTAATCTCTCACATAAAGACAGAAATAACAACCTTAGTAAAGCAGTTGCTCAGTGCAGCTAGAGAAGAAATAGATTTTAAAAAAGTACAGGAGCATGGGAAACTGATTGAAACCTTGAATGAGGAATATAGAAACAAGCAGGATACGTGAAACAAATTCAAAGAGACATCCAAGAAACAAAAAATTCTATTGAAAGCTGGCAAAACCATTTAAATCAAACTGAAGATAGAATTTCAGACCTTGAGGACAGGATTGCAATTAGAATCATGAAAGGATAGAACATTTAAAAATAACAAAGCAGCATGAAATGACAATCCAGCAGCTTCAAGATGATGCCAAGACAAACAACATAAGACTAATAGGCAGCAGTGAAGATGCAGGAGTCAACACAAATGACATAACTAAAATATTCACAGAAGTAATAGCAGAAAATTTCACAAACATGGAGTGAAAATATGATATGCAGATAAGTGAGGCTTATAGAATGCCAAACAGTTACAACCAACATAAATCTATATCCAGACATATAATAATTAAGATCCCAGACATGCAGCATAAAAACAGAATACTAAAAGCTGTTAGAGAAAAGACACAACTCACCTATCAAGGAAAGCCCATTAGAATCATAGCAGACTTTTCAGCACAAACCCTGAAGTCAAGATAAGCTTGGAGTGAGGTATTTCAAACCCTGAAAGAAAACAACTTTCAACCCAGATTAATGTACCCAGCAAAACTTTCATTCAGATTTAATGGAGAAACAAAATAATTCCACAACAGAGAACAACTGAAGAAATTCATATTCATCAAACTAACCCTAGAAAGAATACTGAAAGAAATATTAGATAGAGACAAAAATGACTACAATCTCCAGCACAAGAACAGAAAGAAACCATCAGGCAGGACAAGCAATTAAAAAAAGGGAAAAGCAGAAAGCAAACAACTGGAACATAACATGGCAAACATGAGCCAGTACATATCAGTTATATCCATAAATGTAAATGGCATCAATTCACCTATCAAAAGAAATAGGTTGACACAATGGATCAAGAAACATGATCCCACAAAATGTTGTATACAAGAAACAAATCTGACACAAAAGGAAACTCATAGATTAAAAGTCAAAGGATGGAAAACAGTATTGCATGCAATAGGAACCCAGAAAAAAGTAAGGGTAGCTATTCTGTTTGAAGACCCAGTGAACTGCAAACCTAAAATGATTAAAGAGATCAAGAAGGTCACTACATACTTATTAGTAGAAAAATTCAAGAGGAAAAGCTAACAATTATAAATATATATTCACTAAATACAGGAGCACCCAACTATATAAGACAAATACTAATGGACATGAAAAACCAAATACACAAGAACACCCCAGTGTCACAGAGAGATAGATCAACTAGACAAAAAGTCAACAAAGAAATAACAGAATGAATCATACCTGTGTGAAAATGGACAATGGATGTTTACAGAGTGTTCCACCCAACCACATCAGAATTCACATTCTTCTCAGCTGCACATGAGACATTCTGCAAAATAGACCATATATTATCCCATAAAACATTCTTTAGTAAAGGCAAAGGTATTGAAATCATCCCATGCATAATATCTGACCATAGTGCACTGAAATTGGAAATTAATGGCAAAAGAAATTGTAAAAGCTGCATGAATACATGGAAATTAAATAAAAACCTTCTGAACAACCAGTGGGCTAGAGAAAAAATTAAAGAAGAAAGAAAGCAATACCTACAATTCAATGAAAATGCAGAAACAACACTCCATAACCTGTGGGATGCTGTGAAAGCAGTCCTAAGAGGGAAATATGTAGCAGTAAATTGTCACATCAAAAAAACAGGACAAGCACAAATAAATAACCTAATGCTTCATCTCAAGCTTCTGGAAAAAGAAGAGCAAGTATAACCCAAAGCTCATAGAAGAGAGAAAATTGTAAGGATCAGAGAATAAATTAATGCAATTGAAATTAAAAAACAACAAAAGAATTATCAAATCAAGCAGCTGGTTTTATGAGAGAATAAACAAAATTGACAAACCTCTAGCTAACCTTATCAAGAAAAAGAAAGAAAAAAACCAAATTCACATAAGGACTGAAAAGAGGGCAATTATACAGATCCCATGGAAATTCAAAAGATCATGAATACCTACTTTGAAAATTTCTACTCACATAGAGTGGAAAATACAGAGGAAATGCATAGATTTCTAGAAACATATAAACTACCAAAACTCAACCAAGAAGATATAGCAATCTTGAATAGCCCAATACCAGCTATTGAAACTGAAAACATAATTTAAAACTTACCAACAAAGAAAAGCCCAGATTCTGATGGATTCATGGCTGAATTCTACAAGAAATTTAGAGAAGATATGATAACAATACTCCTTAAATTCATCAATGAAATTGAAAAGGAAACAATCCTCCCTAAATCATTCCTGGAGGCAAGTATTACTCTGATAGCAAAACCAGAGAAAGACCCAACCAAAAAGGAGAACTATAGGCCAATCTCACTAATGAACATTGATGCAAAGATTTTCAGTAAAATAAAGGCAAACAGAATGCAGCAAATCATCAAGAAAATTATACACTACAACCAAATGGGGTTTATTCCAGGAATGCAGGGATGGTTTAACATATGCAAATCAATAAATATAATACACCACATCAACAGAGCCAAAAGCAAAAACCACATGGTCATCTCAATAGATGCAGAAAAAGCTTTCAACAAAGTCCAACACACGTTCGTGATAAAAAACCCTTCAGAAACTCGGAATACATGGTGCCTACCTCAACCTTATAAAGGCCATCTATGACAAACCAACAGCCAATATTATACAAAACTGAAAGCTTCCACTTTAAAATCAGGAACAAGACAAGGATGTCCACTATCACCATTCCTATTCCATATAGTTCTGAAAATACTAGCCAGGGCAATCAGACAAGAGAGGGAAATAAAAGGAATAAAGATAGGAAAGGAACAAGTTAAATTATCACTATTTGCAGATGACATGATACTCTATATAGAAGACTCAAAAAACTTCATTAAAAGACTATTAGAGGTAATAAACAAGTTTATCAGTGTAGCTGGATACAAAGTCAATGCTTAAAAATCAGGAGCATTCCTGTACAAAACTTTAAAAAAAAAACTCACTGAGAGATATATTATGGAAATATAGTCTTTCACAGTAGCATCTAAAAAATGAAATACTTAGGAATCAACCTAACCAAGAATGTAAAAGAACTATATGCTGAAAATTATGCTATGCTAAAAAAGGAGATTGAAGAGGATATTAGAAAATGGAAGGATATTCCTTGCTCTTGGTTAGGAAGAACCAACATTGTAAAAATGGCCATACTCCCAAAACTGTTATACAGATTTAATGCAATCCCAATCAAAATACCATTGACATACCTCACAGATATGGAGAAAACACTCCTAAAACTCATTTGGAAACAGAAGAAACCTAGAATAACAAAGGTAATTCTGGGCAACAAAGGCAAAACAGGAAGCATCTCAATTCCTGATTTGAAACTATACTACAAAGTTACAGTGATAAAATCAGCATGGTACTGGCAAAGAAATAGACCTGAGAATCAATGGAACAGGTTAGAAGATGCAAACACAACTACAAAGACCCTCAGCCACCTGATGTTTGACAAAGGGACTAAACATGTCCACTGGAAGAAGGATACCCTCCTTAATGAATGATGTTGGAAAAATTGGCTTTACACATGCTGAAAACTGAAATTAGACCCATGCCTATTACCATGCACTAAACTAAAGTCAAAATGGATCAAAGTTCTAAATTTTAAAACAGAAACACTAAATCTACTGGAAGACAAGGTAGGCAGAAGTCTTGGAGACATAGGGGTAGGCAGAGAATTCATGAACAAAACACAAACCACATGGGAAATACTTCAAATAATCAACAAATGGGATCTCATATTATTGAAAAGTTTCTGCACTTCAAAAGAAATCACCAACAGAGTGAAAAGAAAACCCATAGAATGGGAAAGAATTTTAGCCAGCAACCCCTCAGACAAAAGACTTATATCCAGAACATATAAAGAACTGAAAAACATCAAGCCCCCCAAATTCAAAGACCCTCTCCAAAAATGGGCATCTGAGATAAACACACATTTTCAAATGAAGATATACAAATGGCAAATAATAACATGCAAAAATGTTCACCATCACTTGTCATTAGAGAAATTCAAATCAAAACAGCATTGAGATTTTTCATCTCACTTCAGAAAGAATAGCTGCCATCAAGAAATCAACTGATAACAAATGTTGGTGAGGATGGTGGGAAAAAGGAACACTGCTCCACTGTTGGTGGGAGTGCAGACTGGTGCAACCACTGTAGAAATCAGTATGGAGAGTCCTCAACAAAGTAGCATTTGAAGCCATTCAACCCAGCTATTCCCCTCCTAAACATTTTCCCCCAAAATTGAAAAGTTCATGTCACAGGGATATATGTGCACACATGTTTATAGCAGCATAATTTGTAATACCTAAATCTTGGAAACAACCAATATACCCATCATCTGCAGAGTGGATGAAAATGATGTGGTGTTTTTATTCAATGGAATATTACTCAGCTATAAAAAGGATGATCTTGAGGCCTTTATAGGTAAATGGAGGAAACTAGAGACTATCCTCATAAGTGAAATAAATAAGAATCATATTTGTAAATATCACATTGTGTCTCTAGTGTAAAAAGTAATAAAAACTGTGGGAGTAATAAGACCCAAATGTGTAATCACTTTTGTAAAAAAGAAAGAGAATGATAGTGCTCTAAAGGATATAACTACATGCATGTTTAAGTGTGTAAGATAGGTAACCATATTACTAAGTTTTTTTGTATCATTAAACAGAACTCTTTGCATTCTCACTGTTTGAATGTCTACTTTCTATGCTTTAATTTTGTAACTTGAAAAACTATTTCTAAGATGACACTATGTAATTTATCAACTAGTGATTTCTTAGTGTTTTTTGAAATTCTGTATTTTTTCTACCCTTTCTTGTGTTTTGTTTTTTTTTTCTCTTTAAATAAAATTTTAAAAAAAGAAATTAGGAAAGCTGCATTATTCACAATGTAAAAACAAGAAAAATTGAATATTTAGGAATTAATCTAGCAAAGACAGTGACAAACCTGTAAAATGAACATATACTATTCTGAAAAAGACATCAAAGTGGAAGTCAGAAAGTGGAATGATAGCCCATGTTCTTGAAAAAGCAGAACTAATATAGTCAAAATAATCATACTTCCAAAATTGATATACATTTAATGTAATTCCATTCAAAATACCAATAGCATTCCTCACAGGACTAGAGAAAAGTCTTAAGATTCATGTGGAAAAAAAAGACCCAAAATAGCAAAAACAATCCTAGACAGCAAGAACAGAGCACGAGACGTCACAGTTCTATCAAATGACTGAAAAACATAGTGGGTATTACTGAGAGACATTCCCCCAATACTAAAGCAATTCCAGGTTCATATAAAATGTCAAATATTCTTTAAAAAGCATATGAAGAAACTAGTGATCAACATTTACCACAATATTCTTAATGTAAATTAAAATATAAAACACAATACAAATATATATGCATATTTAAAGTCACAAATATAAAATATCTTCCTGGTTCCCTACTTTATGACACATCTGTTGGCCCACATTAGGTGTATTTCAAGTTATATTACAAAGCAACAAAAATGAAAACAGTATGGTAATCAGGGGTACAAAGATGTGGACCAATGAAACAGAATAGAAGATGCAGAAACAATGCCTGGAAATTCATTCATCTGATCTTTAACAAAGGAGTCAAGAACTTTGCTGAAGAAAAGATAGCCTCTTTAACAAATAGCACTGGGAAAACTGGCTATGTACATGAGGAAGATTTAATCTAAACCCATATTTCTCACCATCTACTAAAATAAAATCAAAATGCATAAAGAATCTTTATATTGACCTATCTACTGGAAGATAAAATAAGTTAAACTCTTGATGCATAGTCATAGGCAGAGACTTTTTGTGTTTAACAGAACCCCAGTTGCACAAGAAATAACAGCAAGCATCAATAAATGGGATTACTTCAAATTAAAAAGCTTCTGTGTGACAAAGGAAACAACCAATAGAGTAAAGAGGCAACCTATAGAACATGAAAAATTTCTCCAGATACTCCTTGGCCAGAGGAATAATGTCTAGAACATACAAATAACTCAAAATATTAGACCTCTAAAATAAAAAATTGAATCAAAAAAAATGAGCAGCTGAAGTGAATAGACATTTCTCAGAAGTATAAATAGACAATAAATACATAAAAAGTGTTCAACATCTCCAGCCATTAGAATAATGCAAATTGAAACAACACTGAGATTACCTCTCACTCCAGAAAGAATGCAAACGTTTGTGAGGTTTCTGGAACAAAGGAATCCTTCTACAATGTTGGTGGAAATGTAATTTAGTACAACCACTTTGGAAATCAGTATGGAGAGTCCCCAAAAAACTAACACTAGAAATTCCACTATATCCAGTATTCCTCTTTTAGGTATCTTTTTGAAAGTGTTAAAGACAGCACATTACACTGATACATGCATATCCATATTTATGCATCACCATTCTTTTTTAAAATTTTTTAAAGAGGATGAAACAGAATAAAACCAATCAAAACAAACCAGTTTGTAAGAGATACAGGACTACACTACAAAATCAACAATAGTTACAATAATGCACCTTGACATCTTCAGAACAGCTGCAGAGAACTTCAGAATAGTAAAAATCAAACAAAACAGAATAGAATAGAAACCATCAAAACAAAACAATGAATGCAATAAAAGATTTAAAAACAAGGCAATAGAAAATCCAAAGTTGCCACCATAGTATATCTTGATACCTTTGAAATAGCTGCTCCTGCCATCAGATTTAACATAATTAAACAAAACAAAAGAATAAAACCCAACTCAAAAGAAAATGGAAACAATATAGGACTTCCAAAAAAAGACTGTAGACTGTAGGGAATCCACAATGGTTGAAACCCTCAGAAGGAGATTCCCCCTAGAAGCCACATTGCTTACCACTATCCTCTGAACCTATGATCAGACCACTGTTCCTAGACCTGCAGTGTTAGTGAAACATCAAAGTACCACAGGTATCCAACTGCATTTCACCTTGATAGATATCATCACAGCCTGTTTCTCCAGATAAGAAGGTCACTTACAACAGGTGTGGGGGGGTACATCTTGTTTGCTAGCCTGCACATCAGAAGGGGCTGGGGTCTGTCTCTTCCCAGTCCAGCAGCAGCCCACACATGGTGCTGGTTCCCAGCCTGGGCTTGCTTCCTGGTGTGGACTTGTTCTCTCTACCCACAGTCTGTGAATGGTGCTCCACAGCAACATTCTTAATAGCTAAATCTTGGAAGTAGTTTATATGTCCATCAAAACATGAATGAATAAAGAAAATGTGGTATTTGTGTACAATAGAGTACTTACTTTGTCCTAAATAAGGATAAATTTGAATCATTGGTAGGAAAATAGACACACTTTGAGACCAAAATCAGACACACCAGCTTCAAGATTGCATGTTTTCTCTTGTGTAAGGAACCCAAAATATAAGTAAATTAAAGAACAAAATAAAAGAAAATAGAAAATTGGGAAATAGAGTTTTTGCAAAAGGAATGATTGAGGGAAATATTTGGGGGTAGAGAAAACAGGGGAAGGGGATACAAAAAGTATTAAGATGTGTTTTGTATATCTCCCTGTGTACCAACTTCTCATGGTGAAAATAATCATTATGTACTGCAAACATGTATTAGCAAAAAAATTGTTGAAGAACTGATGCTGTATTGAATAGCATCATGATGATATTCATACTAATGAGCACTTACACATATAGTTATATATAATACATATGTATATATGTATCCTAGTCATTCTATAATAAAGATGTACTGAAATAGCGCAAGGTAACCTATAAATATATGCAATTATTTGTCAGCTAAAACAGAAATGCACAGTAGATGATCACGTATTTCTCTAGAATTTACTAATAGGATGTTTGTGAGAAATTCTTTGCCATTTCTGTTCTTCTCTTCATATGCTACTAGAGTGTTGGGAATAGAAATATTCATTCTAAACAGCAAAGGTCCTTGATGTCATTATGTAAAAAAATCCCCAGGGGCTGACACTTCTGTGAAGGGAGACTTTTTTTCTGAAAACCTGAAGTCTCACAACTATTCCCAGTAAGGGACACACTGCTAGTAAACACCACACAGAGAATTGATGGGTGTTTGAGACATTTTATTGAGCTTGAAAAGGGTACCTAATACCCAGGGGAAGCTTGCTCAGTCTCTAAGATGATGGGATGTAGCTCATTGTCCTCCTGAGGAGGATTTGCTTTGCCTTGTGCTTTTTCCCCACCCCACCCCACCCGTTTTGTCATGTGACTGTTTCTTCAACTCTGCAATATTGAAATCCAACCTCGTATGTACTTCTAAGCCTGGATACCCAAACCTGGTGCCAATAAGATTTGGCTTTTGAGGTTCACCAGTGACATATATTCATCAAATAGCCCTGGTACAATGTTTCTCAAACTCCGTGGTGAAAGACAAGTTATTTATTTTGGTTTGAAATTTCCAAACTGTCACTTGTTATTTCATGGCAATGTAAAATTCTATTGCAATTTTTAAACGTTTGCTATCAATTCTGTGCTTACCTTAACAAGGAATGGAAATCCATAAACAGGTAGATTATGGATTAGCATTGTTCTGTGCATCACCCTGTGATAAAAACTGATGTAGCTGAAAGTTCATTTAAAGAGAGAGACAGAGAGACCGAGATAGAGCAAAATACACTTCAGGGAAGTAGAAAAATCTTTTCTGAGAAGCTTGTGAAGGTGGATTACAGCCTCTGTGAGCATGACTGATATCCCTATGTTGTGTAATACATACAGACTCATCGTTAGCACCCAAATTCCACTTTACATTGGATTCTTTCGTGGTATTGCACATTCTGTGGGTTTCAACAATTGGGTGGTGATCGTAACTATTATTGTAGCATGGTAAAGAATAATTTTTTGCCCTCAAACTCTTCTGTGCTCCACCTAATCATGTCTCCCTTCCCCTGATAAACAGTGATCTTACTGTGTCCAGTTTTGCCTCTTCCAGAATGTCACATGGTTGTAATTACATAGCATGTGTAACGTTTACAGAATTTTTTCTTCTACATAGTCATATACATTTATGTTTCTCCAAATCTCTTTATTCCCTGACAGTAGACTTACTTTCTTTTTCTTTCTTACTTTGCAGTTTAAAATTTATGAACTTTATCTCCCTAGAATTTCCACTTAATATGCTCTGATCATGCTCACTGTAGAAAACTGAAATCTTGGAAATCATACTGTATATCGAGCGTGTGCATTTCTTCTAAATGTTGAAAAGAAGAAAGAAAGGTTATTTAGTCTCCTCTGACATCTAGTGAGTTCAGAGCTATATTTTTTCTGTATGATTTTGGAGGCCCCAGCAAGATCTCTGAAAAAGGTAAAATTTGCTTTCATTTCATGGAATCCCTTAGTATTTTGGCTGGTTTCTGGATTGTGATTCATTTAGGTAATCAAAAATTATCATCTGTAGTTGGCTGTCTGCTTCTGTCTTTTGTTGGTTGCTTGACTAGTGTTAAAAGTCAAGAGCAGAGCAGATTGATGTCATCATATTTAGGGACATTTTTATTTTTGCAGACAGGGCCTTACATTTCCATTTTCTATGTGCAGCATTTAGACTTCTACACTGGTTCCTGAATTCACCTGTACTGTATTTCTTTCTTCACTTGTTTGGCAGTTACAAGATGGCCTATTGTCTTATTGTAGGCAACTATTTGGAGTGACTTTCTGAATTTCTAATTGCTTCACAGCTTATGTCTGAGACTGGGGACAGCTTTTCACAGTTCACCTCTGTTAGGGAAGATTGTTACCATTGTCATTAAAAGGTAATATGCTGTATAACCTTCTCGATGATTTGCTGCATCTTGTTTGCCAATATTTTATTGAGAATTTTTGCATCTATGTTCATTAGTGAGATTGGCCTATAGTTCTCTTTTTTAGTTGGGTCTTTCTCAGGTTTGGGTATTAGAGGAATATTTGCTTCTAGGAATGACTTAGGGAGAATTGCTTCCCTTTCAATTTCATTGAAGAATTTGAGGAGTGTCAGCATTAAGTCTTCTTTATATTTCTTGTAGAATTCTGCAGTGAATCCCTCTGGGCCTGGGCTCTTCTTTGTTGGTAAGGACTTTATTACATATTCAACTTCATTAATAGAAATTGGGTTATTCAGCAGTTTTACATCTTCTTGACCCAGTTTTGTTGGTTCACATGTTTCTAGGAATCTGTCCATTTGTTCTGTATTATTGAACTTATTAGAGTAGAGGTTTTCAAAACAGGTGTTAATAATCTTCCGTATTTCCACAGAGTTGGTAGTGATTTCTCCTTTTTCATTCTGTATTGCATGAATCTCAGTCTTTTCTTTCCCCTTTTTTTAATTAGGTTGGCTAGGGGCTTGTCAATTTTATTTATTCTTTTAAAGAACCAACTCTTTTATTCATTGATTCTTTGTATTGTTTTCTTAGTCTCCACTGCATTAATTTCTGTTCTGATCTTTATCATTTCCTTCCTTCTTTTGGCTTTGGGCTTGGCTTGCTCCTCTTTTTGTAGCTGTTTGAGGTATAGTATCAGGTTGTTTATTTGTGTTCATTCTGTTTTCCTAATGTGGGAACTCAGTGAAATAAATTTTCCTCTAAGTACTGCTTTTATTACACCCCACAGATTATGGTATTTGTATTTTTGTTTTCTTGTAGATATTATTTAATTTCTTCCTTAATTTCCTCTGTAACCCACTGATTGCTCAAGAGTGTATTATTCAATTTTCATGTGTTTGTGGGGGTTTTGCAGTTTTTTATCATTAATTTCCAGTTTCATGGGGCTATGATCTGATAACATGCATGTGATAATTTTAATTCTTTTGTATTTACTTAAATATGTTCTGTGGGCTAGTATATTGTCTATTTTAGAGAATATCCCATGTACTACTGAGAAGAATGTATATTCTGACACCATGACCAAGTGGGATTCATCCCAAGCATGCAGGGATGGTTCAACATATGTAAGTCAATAAAAGTAATCCACCATATAAATACAGCCAAAAGTAAGAATCACATGATCATTTCTATAGATGCAGAAAAAGATTTTGATAAGATCCAACACCCATTCATGACAAAAACCTTACAGAGAATTGGAATAAATGGTCTCTACCTCAATATGATAAAGGCCATCTATGACAAACCAACAGCCAGTGTCATATTAAATGGCCAAAAACTGAAAGCCTTTACCTTAAAATCAGGCACAAGACGAGGATGTCCCTTATCACCACTCCTATTCATCATAGTACTGGAAATACTAGCCAGAGCAATTAGATAAGAGAGAAATAAAAGGAGTAAAGATAGGAAAAGAGGAAGTTAAACTATCATTATTTGCAGATGAAATGATACTCTACACAGAAGACCCCTAAACCTCCATTGAAAGACTCCTAGATATAATAAATCAATTCAGCAATGTAGCTGGATACAAAGTCAATACTCAAAAATCAATAGCATTCCTATATACTAACAATAAAATCACTGAAAGAGTAATAAGAGAAGTCACATCCTTCACACTAGCATCCAAAAAAAAAAAAAAAAGGAAATACTTAGGAATAAATCTAACAAAAGAAGTAAAAGAGCTATACGGGGAAAATTATAAACAAAAAAGAAAATGAAGAGGACCTCAGAAAATGCAAAGACATCACTTGTTCATGGATAGGAAGAATAAATATTATGAAAATGACCATTCTCTCAAAATTGTTATACAGATTCAATGCAACCCCTATGAAAATACCACTAACATACCTCATAGATCTAGAGAAATCACTCCTAAAATTCATCTAGAACCAGAAGAGTTCTAGAATAGCAAAGGCAATTCTAAGCAGCAAAGCAAGGCAGGAGGCATCACTATCACTGACTTGAAGTTATACTACAAAGCTACCATAAAAAAGTGAACATGATATTGGAATAAAAACAGACCTGAAGATCAATGGAATAGATTAGAAGATACAACTACAAACATACTCAACCACCTTATCTTTGATAAAGGAGCCAAGCATGTTCACTGGAAGAACTATAGTCTCTTTAATAAATGGTGCTGGAAAAACTGGCTATCCATATGCCGAAAACTAAAACTAGACCCCATGCCTATCACCATGTACTAAACTAAAATCTAAATGTATCAAAGATCTAAATATTAAAACAGAAACACGAAATCTGTTGGAAGACAAAGTAGGTAAAAATCTCAAAGACACAGGGGTAGGTAGAGAATTCATGAACAAGAACCAAACTGCACTGGAAATACTTCCCAGAATCAATAACTGGGATCACATCTTATTAAAGAGTTTCTGCATGTTGAAAGAAATCTCCAGCAGAGTGATAAGAAAATCCACAAACTGGGAAAAGAATCTTAGCCAACTGTGCCTCAGACAAAGGACTTCTGTCTAGAACTTATAAAGAATTTTAAAAAATCAGACCCCTGAAATTCAAAGACCCAATCCAAAAATGGGCATCTGAGATGAACACATATTTCTCAGATGAAGAAAAACAAATTGCAAATAAATACATGAAAAAATGTTCATCATCATTGGTCATTAGAGAAATGCAAATTAAAACCACACTGAGATTCCATCTCACTCCAGAAAGAATGGCCAGGATCAACAAAACTACCAACAACAAATGCTGGAGAGGCTGTGGGTAAAAAGGAACTCTTCTGCACTGTTGGTGGGAATGTAGACTGGTGCAACCACTGTGGAGGTCAGTCTGGAGATTCCTCAAAAAGCTGGGATTGGAAGTCCCATTTGACCCAGCTATTCCACTCCTAGGCATAGGCCCAGAAGAACTGAAAACATCATACCACAGTGATATATGTGCACCCATGTTTATAGCAGCACAATTTGTAATAGCCAGATCCTCGAAAGAACCTAAGTGCCCATCAACTGAGTAATGGATTAAAAAGTTGTGGTATTTTTATACAGTGGAGTACTACTCAGCTATAAAGAGTGATCACATTGAGATATTTATAAATAAATGGATATGCAACTTGAGACCATACTCACAAGCGAAATAAATCAAATTCACACGTATAAATACCGTATAGTCTTCCTAGTGTAAGAAAAGGTAAGAGAGTACATAAGATTCTATGGTAATCATGGATCCCCATTATATTGCTTTGAAGACTTGTAATGTTTTCATTCATTGGTTGGAATGGTTTTATTCTGTTTTTTTGACTTTAAAATGTATGATGGTATGAACAGCTACTTTGAACAAAGCAAGACATTATGGCAGCCATTGCTGATTTAATATCATCTTGCTTTGAAGTCCTACCATGCTTTTTTTCTTCTATTACCATTGGTTCTATCATGTTGTGTCTTACTGGCTTTTAATATGTGTAATAATATAAACAAATTTTTATGGAATATGAGATGTTATAGTAGCCATTGTTCATTTTCTGTTACTTGGTTCAGAATGCCTTGTAATAGTTTCATTTTCTTGAATGCTTTTATTGTATTTTGTTATGTTTGATATTATTGTTTGTGAAGCTATGCTTCACTATTTCAAAGAGACATTATGGTAGCTACTGTTGATATCCAATTGTCTTGTGAAGTACTGTGTTGCTTATGTTGTTCGGTTCTGATCTGCTTTGTTCTGTCCTCTTTTGTTTTATTCTCTGTAAAATAAAATTTTAAAAAATAGTAATATGCTTCTCTTTACAACCCTGGAAACCTTGTTTCCTTTTCAATTGAAAGCTTCTCAACTGTAGAAAATGAGTGTTCATCCAGGAATGGTGACACATGTCTGCCATCCCAGCACTCAGGAGGCATGAGGATCATTGCGAGTTGAAGACCATCCTGGGCTCCAAAGTGAATTCTAGGTTGGCTCAAACTGCATAGCAAGACCCTGTCTCAAAAAATAAAAAAAGGAAACAGAAAATCAGTATTCATCAGTATGCATTCCTTTATAGATTACATAACCCCCATTCATGGGTTAGAAAGAAATTAGAACTCATGTTCATCCAGAAAGACATACATGAGTTTTTTTGGCTGAACAAGTGCATAGGCAGGATTTACTCCTACAACTGACAGAACCAGTGGGAGAAAACATGCAGTCATTCAGGTCTCTTGACCATTGGATTCATTTTTTGCTGGTCATCCTTCCCTTTTTAAACAAGGTGGTCATAGAAGGAATCAGATGTAGCTCGTGGTTTTGGAAACCAACACACTCTGGAGTTGGAATGTGAGTTTTCAGAGGAAGCAGGTGTGCACATCAGTAAGGGGGGCTAGCCTGGCCCAACCTGCCTTCTGCTCATTCTCCAGATAGCAGCCACTTGCTGTGGAGCAGGTTAAGTGCAGGGTACTCCCTGAAGTTATATAAAAGCCAAGATTAAAAGGGCTGCCTTCTTCTCCCTCTATTGTTTTACAGATGGGAAAGGCAATGCTGAATTTCCTTATACCAGTGGAGTGTGTCCTTAAACACTGTGGCTATCAGAACACCAATGAGAAGCCTGTATATCTGGCTATTCCAATCACATAAACCATCAACTAGGGCCTGTCTTAAAAACTCTTTTGCTTTCATAGGTATAAAAGGGATTTTTTTCTTTCTGATTCTCATTATATAAGATCTCTATTAATTGATGACCTATAAAAAAGTTCTCACTAGTCTATTTAGAGTTACAAACCTAATAATTATAAAAGGTTATTGTAGTTCATCTTGGACAAATACATCTGAGTGCACTCTGATTTAAATGCAATCATCTTGTGCATGTTTGTCCATTTTTCTGTTTAATGTGTTTTAATAACTTGTTACAGCACCTGCAGTTGATTTGTTTAAAAATATATATATATTTTTGAGTTCAATTATTTTGTTTTCTTTTTTTAGCTGTTTGAGATTTCCATGGATAATCATTTATATTATTTTTGATGGTAGCTCAAACTTACATAACACAGAGATGAGGACTTACAGTCTTAAGAGTTTCATAGAACTTGTAAATAAAAGCCTTAAAGTTTGACAGCATAAAAGTTATATATGATTAGGTTGTTGTATATGTTTCTGTGTATCAATTTTCAGGAACATGCTCTATTTTAATTTATATATGGATAAATAGACTCCCTTCATAGAGCCCAAATATTTGTGTTCACAAGGTTAATGGTGAGTTAACAAGATAAAAAATAAAGATGTATTTAAAATTAGTAACATATTTCTATCCTACTTGTTATCAAATGGAGATAATAACTAAAAATGATTTATAAGGCAATATCCACTGTTGTTTGTCTACAATAACAAGAGTTTTCTTTTTTAAAGAACTCATGATTTGGTTCTCATGAGTCATTTAAAGCAATTCTTTAGATATATTTAAGTTGACTACAATTAAAATGTAAAGCTTTCTATTTCTAAAGCATTAAGGTTTTCTTAACATATTGAAATGCTTTTGGTTAAACTTACAAAACAACTTAAAAGCAAAAGGTTCTGTATTTTGCTAAAATAAGTTTCTTGTGTTCTCATCATTAAGCCTTTGGTTGCTAAAAAGTGTGCTTTAATATTTAAAGATTATTTCAATGCTAACCTATAAAATAATTAGTTAAATAAACACCTATTTTCTTTGTCTGTTATAAAGCTTATGTAGTTGGGCACATATGTATGCATACATCCAAAAACAAGCTATGTTGTGAGTCTAAACTTCAAAATTTATAGGGTTAAGCCTATTTAAGTTTAATGTATACTAATGTAACTAACAGTTACTCTCTTATACAATATGTTTAGACTATAAAATGATCAAAATTTCTCATTTCATTAAATCTGGCCCTGACATCTGAACTTGATCTACAGTATTGGTTTTGACTAAACAAAACATTTTATTTTGTGTTAAGGAGTTATACTCACTTGTTGAGCAATGTCTATTTACAGTCATTAACACTTTTTCCTAAACTTCTCAGAGCTGTAAAGATGTTCTTAATTCTTGTCAGTATGGTTACACCTTATAAAACCTGTTAAAGAAGTTTGAAATTTAAGAGTAGAAACTAAATATTTAAAGATTTCTATATAACTGTGATACCAATTATTGCTAACCTCATGGTATATTTGTGTTTCCAAAGTGTACAGACCTTCTAAGAAACAAAGCTGAAAAAACTCTTATCAAACCAATGGTTTGTAATTCATGTTGTTTATGGTGATAAACCTTTTTAGGCTCAAGCATCTGGCCTATTCACTTGTATTCTGGCTGTTTGTGATTAAATGTGCATGCCAAAGCAGTATGAGATTATGTAGCAGGTCAGATTATGCAGGTATATTTTCAGGTTTATGTTTATGTGATTGCTATATAATTGTGTTATAACAGAGATTCCTAAACACTATATAGTTCAGACAATGTCACTCTAGAAATTAAAAGTTAGATGTTAATAAGTTATAAAATGCATTTATAGATGGATGTATTTTTTAAATGGCACTCTTAAAAGATAACAAATTTAGATAATGGTTTCTTTATGTTGTTTAATATTTTGTAATTAAAGTAAGAAGTGGAAGTTTAAATGTGCTTCAGAGATAATAGTGTCATCATTAGTTTTATGCTGAAATCTTATGTTCCCCACATCTCAATTTTGCCTGTAAAGCTGTATAATTGTTATCTATTAATATGCTGCAGGAATTCAACTTCTAAGACAACCATAGTTGATAAAGAAATAAAAATTCACTGGTCATAATATACATTTCTATCTGCTCTATATCTAGATAAGATCATAAAATTAATCCTATTGTTGTATCTCTTTGGTAGGTCATTTAACTTCTTGAGCAAGCAGATCATTGCACTCCCAGAGGACAGAAGTCAACTAATGTATGACCAATGCACCAAAACAGAGGGTCACCAGAGAGAGAGAGGAAGGGAGGGAGGGAGGGAGAGAGAGAAGTCGCCTATACTTTCACTGGAAGCTACATGATCAAATAAGACTGTGACCCATCCTGGTTGGTGACACTGACAGAGAGGCCAAGAACCTTTATATATGGTTCTAAAACTGACACCTGAAGATATTTAACTGACCTTGGTATGTAGCAAGAGTTGATTTTGATCACTACAGGTCTTAATTTATTTCACTTGCAGAAAATTATAACCAAAAAATATAGAAGAATAATACCATAGTACTGAAGGCTAGCTGTAGAAAGGAGGCTGCAGTGACTGACCGCTGCTGACAGTTTCCAGATGCACCTACAGTTAACCACTATTGTAGTCCACTGACACTAAAAAACTGCAGTAATGTCTGTAACAGATCAAGCAGAGCCTAAATTCTTTAGCTAACATTGTTAAAATTGTAGAGATTTCACTCTTCCTATGGCTAAAACTAGAGGGACTTGCACAATAATAAATAAAATTTATTATCTTTAAGTAATTCCCGTCGGTTGAAAGGAAAATCTTAAAATGGTAAATATCAGTCTTTTAGTGACTTTCATCAGTGGGCGATCTAGGAGCTAGCTGGTTAGAGTCGCGCTTCCGGTTCTTTACCATCACTGCCTGCAGGTGGCTTTTCCCCACACTGCCTCTCCCTTCTCATGCTCACACACTGATTTCATGTGCTTTCGCCTCTTGGAAAAATGTTTACTTCCACTGCGAGGCTGCCAAATTCCAAGCGATGGTGCAGCTGGAACCGGTGATAAATGTGTCAGACTCCTTTACTGGGATCCGTTTGTAATGTCAGTTAATATCTGCTAAACTGAAGCGTGACTTCTAGCCGAGGTCCATTAGATTCACTCTCTGGAGAGGACCCTTGACTGTGGTCTCCCCTACATTGATGCTTTTCAGCTTGAAGCGGTTAGATTGAAACCTCACCCATTCTTCTCTATCTATAGTTAGGGACAGCTCTTGAGTGGGAGGAATAGTATAGGCAGGCAAGTTAGGTAGAAATTAATAGGCTGTCACCCAGGGAGAGGCCCTTGAGGAATCAGTGCAGAACACGTTCAAACGGTGGTTGTCACCACATCTAAAGAAGGCAAAACCTCAAGATACAGTCACACTGGTCAGAACTGTATTCTGTCCTAAGGGTGAATGGAAAATTAAACAAGTGCTATAATTAGTACCTCACAAGTCTATTAAGTCCAGATATACATCAAATAGCCAGGTGGGTGAGCAGAACACCTGGGCCAGTCCCTTCTCCAAACTGTCCCCGGTTTAGAAGCTATAGATAAGCCAAGGTCAATGATGTCAGCCATATACCCTTAGTATGTGCCCTGCTTCCCTACTGGATCAACACAGTATTAGCTGAGCAGCTATACATGTGTTATGGCTTATGTCTAGATGTCCCTCTAAAGTGCCATCAGTCACAGGGGCCACTTTTCAGTGGTGATTGGATCTTCCGTGTGTGATGCTTTGATCAAGGGTATGTGAATACTAAATCAGGGCACTGATTGGTTTGCCAAGTTCTGGCTAGGGTTAAGGGTGTGAGTTCTACACCCTTCCCCGGGGCAGGCAGCCTCCATAGAATATGGGGGGCAGAAATAGGGCTAATGAGCTCTTGCTTGCTTGTCATGAACTATTTCTCCTCTGCGATGCCCCTCTGATATGCCACCATGCCTTAGAGCCAGCTGTCTATGGGCTGAAACTTCTATAAACTACAGGACAAATAAATCTTTTCTCCTTTAACTTCAGGTGCCAGTATTTTGGCTTAGCAGCAAAAAAAAATTAACTTGTACTCTTAATGGTTGAGTTCAGTTTGACCCACATTGCATGCTCATTGTAACTTTGCTGTATAAACTACCTCTGATAATGGACCTTGGTGGAAACTCATTGAGGAATCCTCCTCTCTCTCGGAGGTATTCCTAGTCCCCAATAAACCTTTTCTACTCTTATTTTAAAAGAAAGATTATTTAGTCTGTACTTCAATAGAGTTTATATTTTTCTGTTTTTCTGTTTTGAATGCTGTCTGCCTAAAGTAATATTTATGTGATCACTCCTGAAGGGTGACCACTTTTCTCATAACTTTGGTGATGGATTTTGTTTTTGTAAAAGAATTCAAAAGCAAAGGAAGAAAGTAGGTGTCTTCTTCTGTCCTGTAGTATTTCTGCATTATAGAAAATTCCAGCTTGGAGACCTTCCTTGTCTTACATTCATGTAGAGGAAGGAGAAACATGGTGATGGTGCTGTGGTACCCGTGATGGTGGTGTAAGGAATGGAACTAGTGAATCAGGTCCCATTGGAGAATTCAGGGCATTTGCAGGAGACTAACATAAACATTGTCAATGAATTATGGGGAGAGCTGGATGATTCATTAAAAAATCATCTCTATTGCCTTTTTTAAACACAGATGCTAGATCCTTCTCCTGCTCTCTTCCTCTGTTTACTTGAGGAATTTGTCTTCAAGCAAGCTGAGTCTTGGAGAGTTGGCACCAAAAGATGGTGTTAGCTTTGATTTAAGAACTATCAACACCTGCATCACCATCTGTTCCTTCTGCACAATGAGATACATCCACAGTGACAGAGAGTTGCCCCAGTGACTTTCAGTGACATTAGTGGAAAGTGCTGCTACTTTCCACTGAAGCTTATAAAATGCACCCAGGAGATTTTTCAGACCCAAAATAGTTTATTGAAGTACACATGAAAGATATGATAAAATAAGGGTGTGAATTCATACCAAGACTAAGGTTTTGGAGAGAAATAGAAGAGAATGCTGAGATACACTGAGCATTAAGAAAGCTGTATTTTTTCCTTGGATATTTTCATTTTAGTCTTGCCACAGTTAAGACCTTCCAAGCTATTAGTAATTTTGAGTTTCAGACAATGAGATCATAGGGCAGATTTTGCAGTTCCCATGTAAAAGCCATAAGAGCTCTGGGTTCTTTCATTCTCAATTTCCCTCAAAACAGAAATTTCCTAAGTGTGTAGACAGGGCACATGTTTAAATTGTGAATCTACAATTGACTGCTAAGTGAGAACTAATATGTAAATGAGATCTTCAAGAAATGAGCTGGTGGATAAGCTCAGAGGCATTTAGCTCAGTGGCCTAAGTGTCTGCCTGGCAAGCACAAGGTCATGAGTTTGATTCCTGGTACAAAAAAAAAAAAAGAAAGAAAGAAATGAGCCAATTATATTCTCTCTTATTTCACACCTGGCAACTTTAAATCTCAGACTTAAAAATATCAAAAGCATCAGCATATTTTTAAAAGATTACATTCTTGATAATTATAAGGCATCCAATTGACCTGTATTTTCCATCTGGGCTCATTTCTAAGGAGGAATGGATTTTGGCATTCTAACACATAATATTCTCCAGGTGGCACAGGTGGGTTTTTTGATGAAGCCATCTAGATTTTTGGGTGCCCCCTTTGGTGTTTCATCAGAGTAAATGTTTCTATAGGAAAAATGAACAGAATAGTGATACTTGAATGGTATATTTCCTATAATATGCTTCGATCACTTCCATTCTCGGAGTGCCCAGCTTGCCCTTCTCTCCCCTTTCCCTCCATTTTCCTTCCATTTTCCAGTAGTCTCCTTTGTACTTTTGTGTCATCTGATTTGCGTTTTCATTTGCTGTAGGGTCCACATTTGGGAGAAATCATGGAATACTCATCTCTGAGTCTGATTTATTTCACTTAACACCGTGGTCTTTAGCTCCATGCATTTTCCTGAAAATGACATACTTTTCTTTTTTGTAGAATAATATTCCATTTGTATATATGTAAAGTCTGCCAAAAAAGTATACATATGTAAAAGAAAAACTTGCATAAATATTTTACTACTAATTTATTGAGATATGAAATTAAAACACATTACCTTTGGCCTTTACAATTACAAGAGATGCTCAAAGTGGTGGCCATTAGCATTCAGACAGTTAGTAGTATGGTGAGCTATGGAATTGTATATACATTTTGGGGGGCAGACTCTTTCTCTCTCTCTCTCTCTCTCTCTCTCTCTATATATATATATATATATATATATAATTTCATTTATATATAAATTAAAATATATATACATTAAAATAATGATATAGATATGTACACTTTATTATTATTTTCTTTATCCATTTGCCAGTTGACAGATAACTGTAAGTTTTCCATAGTTTAGTTACTATAAATTATGCCTCAATAAATGTGAATGTATAAATATCTCTGTAGTAGTTTGACTTTCTTCTGGGGATGTACCACATGGTGGAGTTTGTTTCTGAAATACTATTTCCCCCATTCTATCCTCCCGTTGATCACTTCTCCATTCTCAAAAACTTTTCACCTTGTTTCCTGTCATCCTTCATGTATGTATACAGGTATGTATTTTTTTTAATTTCTTGCATGAGGAAACATGCAGTAAAAGTTTACATTCCCACCAGCAATGTGGGCAGGTTCCCAACACCCCATCCTTCCGGCATTCATTGTGTTTTGTATTTCCAGGGTTTAGTTTACAGTCTTTATGTAGTCTAGGTATTTAAAAGCCTCTATCAAAAGAATAACCAGCAAAGATTTTTTTCCCATTCCATGGGTTAATGTCATGGATTACTTCTAGAATGACCTCCAAAAGCTGCATATTCAGAAGTGAGGCTTTTGAAAGGTAACTGGACTGTGAGGGTGCAATATGCAGCCGTGGATTCATTGATTGATGAGTTTAGAGCTAAATGTTCTTTTAGGAGGTGGGTCTGCATTACAGGGTTCTGCATTCCCAGGGCATGCCTCCCTGGCTCCTCTCTCTCTCTCTCTCTCTCTCTCTACCTCTCTTTTCTCCCCCACTCGCCCATCTCCCTTGCTCTCCCTTTCCTTCCCTCTTCTTCCTGGCCACCATGGCTGGGACTCTTTCTTCTGCCACACCTTTTTGCCATGCCATTTCTGACTTGGAGCCACTCCACCATAGACAACACTCAGTATGAGCTCCTTTACTTTCTGGGCATCAGGTATTGCATCTAAGCAACCAGAAAGTTGACTACTACATTGTCTCTTCACTCTGTGGACTGTTTCCTTTGTTATGCAGAACACTTTCATTTAATACAGTCCATTTGTTGATTTTTTTATATTATTCCCTGTGCTGTCAGAGTTTGATATAGGAAGTCTTTGTCTTTGCCTTCAGCTTCAAGCGTTTCCCCTGTGCTGTCTTCAAACACTTTCAGTGTTTCTGGTTTTATAATTAGGTTTTAGATCTATCTAGATTTAATTGCAGTACAGAGTGAGAAGGATCTAGGTTCAGTTTTATGTATGTAAATGTGCAGTTTTCAGAGAATCATTTGTGAAAGAAGCTGTCTTTTCTCCACCATGCATTTTTTGTTCCTTTGTCAAAAATCAGAAGACCATAAAGGTAGATGAATTTATTTCTGCATCATGTAGTCTATTCCATTGTTTTACATTTCTGTTTTTGTGCCAGTATATTGTTTTTGTTACTCTGTCTTTGCAGTGTAGTTTGAAGTCCAGTATTGTGATGCCTTTTGAGCTGCCCTTTTTGTTTGGGGTTGCTTTGAATATTGAATCTTTTCTAATATCATAGGAAATACAGAATTCTTTTCCTATTCTGTGGACAATATTGGTAGGTAAATAGGGTTGAATTATATTTATATGTTGCTATTGCTAATATAGCCATTTCTATATATTAGTTCTTCTAAAATTTTTCCATTTTCTATGTTCAAAGTGATGTCATATTCATTATAGAGCTCTTTATCCTTGGTTTGGTTGACTCTTAGGCATTTAAATATTTTGAAGGTTATCATGAATAGAATTGACTTCCTGATTTTTTTCTCAGTGGATTCATTATTGATATACAGAAACGCTATTCTATCCTGCCACTTGGTTGAATTTGCCTATGTTATCTGCTAATACTTTTGTGGGGGGGTGTTTTTATGTAAATATTATACCATATACAAATATTGACAATTTGACTTCTTTTCCTATTCATAGTCCTTTTTTCCTTTCTCTTGCCTGACTTGCTCTAGCAAAAGTTTAAATACTCTACTGAATATGACTAATAAGAATGGACAAATTATTTCATTCCTCTTAGATCAAAAGTGAAGTCCACAATGGCCACTTGCATACTGAAAACATGGAAGATCCAGTATTTACTTAGCTCAAGAAGTTGTAAACCACAAAATGGTAGGGATCAAGGATGCAGCACCAGTCTGAGACTGGAGGCCCAAAAGCTTCCTGGAGAGGGGCTGGGATGAGCCTGCTTCGGGAGGCTAAAGAAACTGAAGTCTAATGTCCACTGTCTTGCCAGCAGCAGCAAAATGTGTATCCACTCAAGCAGCCTGGAGCTTCCCAAAAGGCAGAAGACTTCCTCTTTTTTCCCTTTCATCCACCTGGGCCGCAAGCCCATTGGACGATGCCGTCTCACAACTCAGGGAGGTGCTGTCTCTTAGTGCGCTGGCCTGCGTGCCAATCACCTGTGGACGCAGCTTACTAACACGCCCGGAAGCCTGCTTCACTAATCTGCTAGCATTGCTTTATTCTGTCAAGTTTTTCATATCACAATTGATAGCTACACTACATAAACATAGAAAAAGACCAAAATTTGTTATACAAAATAATCAGTAAAAAAGCAAAAGGGAAAAATGTAAGAAAAAATGGAAAAATTGTAAAGACAAAATGATAATTCTCCCTGTATTGTTTATTGGGATGAGTACGCCCGAACGGTTTTCCATTGCTGCTGTCTTTAGACTCCTGTGCCCAGGTACCTGTAATGCTCTCAGGGTCGGTGATAGGGGATTTGTGCTGCTCTATCCACTGGCTCTCACTCTGGGATTTCCAGACTATGTTCCTGTGAAGGCCTTGTAGCAACCTCCACATGGTTCTCTGGCCTTTGGAACTCCTGGCTGCCAGATGGCTCTCGGATGACTCAACATGTTTAGATTCCCAGGGGGAAATAGTGCAGGAGGCTGTTTTTTCCATCCCCAGAGCTCAAGGTTCCCAGCTGCTCCAGACATCTGAGTTTCTCTCTGGCACTTGTCGCACTCTAGGTGTGGTGCCAGAGAGACCAAAGCCCAAGCTGAGAATGTCCAGCCCATCTATCCCTGCTCGCAGTGCTCACACCCTGTAGGCCTGACTCTTTGGGGCCTGTGGGTTCACTTAGCGTCCGGTGTCAAGGAGAAGAAAGTCCAAGTGTGGACTGTCCAGGTTCTCTCCCTCACCCCCATCGCTACTTCCATCCCACAGCAGCCCTCAATGTGGTTCATGGCTCCCGTGCTCCCCAAGAACTCAGAGTCTCTTTCCTGCTGCTGTCTTTGGGCCATGTCCCAGTGGGAGAACCGTTGGGCTCTGCTGTCCCTGAGGCCAGAGGCGGTTAGGCTGAGTGCCGAGAGGTGGTCATCCCTCTATGCCCCGGCTTCTTCACCTGGGAGTTTTCATGCTTTTCACAGAATGGTGTGTGTCTGCAGACCTGCACTAGGAGTGATTCTCAGAAACAGGAAGGCACATTCATGCTGTTGTCTCAGTCTCTGGGCCTCATCTCAGTGAGGAAAGTTTGACTCTATTGGGACCGATGGCAGTGGCAACTTTGTTAAAAGCCAAGTGGGGCCCACCACCTCCCTGTGAAGTGTCTGTGCTTCTCACCCAATGGTGTGATCGCTAGAGCTGCACTGGAAGTGACACCCGAGTAGGGGATCTTGACTTCACTCTTCCTTCTGTCTTTCTGTATTTCACCTGTTGCCATGTTGTTCAAGTTCTGTTCTGGTGGCTGGTAACCCTACCACGTTACGCAGCTGTATATGGGATTGATATTGGTGTATATCTCAGAACAGGCTCTGAAGGCTATTTATGTACAACACTGTGATCCCTATTGTTAGTTTTGTGAGGAACCCCTATATTAATTTCCAGAATAGCTGTACTAATTTACATTCCCAATAACACTGTATAAAGTTTCCATTTTTCTTCTATTTTTGCCAGTTTTATATTCTTGATAATAGCCATTCTGATTAGGATGAGATGGAATTTCATTGTCGTTTAGATTTACATTTCTCTGATCAAGATGTTTACCATTTTTATCTACTTATAGGTCAATTGTACTTCTTTTGAGGTTTGTCTATTTGATATATGTGCCATTTATGTATGGTGCTTTTGTTAAGTTTTTTGAATTCTTTATAAATTCTGGTTATTAATCCTCTATTGAAAGGGAGCAATTGGCAAAGTTTGCTCTCACTCTCTAGTCTGTTTCGTCACTCTGATAATTATCTATTTTTTCTGTGCAGATCTATTCAGTTTGTTGCAAACTCATTTGGTGATTCTTGCTATTACTTCCGGATCTACTGGACTCCTAGTCTGAAAATCTGCCTGAGTTTTGTGCACACAATTCCAAGTGTTTCCTCTGTTTTGTCCTAGCAGTGTCTAAGCTTGCAGGCTTATACTCAAATCTCTGATCCATTCTGAATTCATTTTCCACAGGGTTAGACGTAGGGATTTATTTGCAATCTTCTACATGTGCATACCCATGTTTTCCTGTACCGTTTGTTTAAAAAAGACTATCTTTTCTTCAGTGTACCCTTTTGTCAAGAATCAGATGATTAGTTGTGCAGAGTTATATCTCTATCCTATGTTTTATTGCACTGATCTACATGTCTGTTTTTGACACCAGTACCCTGCCGTTTTTGTTACTAGCTCTGTAACATAGTTTGAAATCAGATATTATGATACTTCCAGCATTGCTGCTTTTGCTTAGGTTTGTTTTGGCTTTTTGCTTTCATATGAGTTTTAGGACCACATTTTTTAGTTCTGTGAAGAATATCATTGGTAGGTTAATGGATATTGCATTGATCAAATTGTTTTTGGTAATGAGGCTATTTTAATGATATTCATTCCCCCAGTCCATAAACACAGGAGAGTTTTCGTCTTATAGTGACTGCTATGGTGTCTTCCCTTATTATGTTGTAATTCTCATTTGTAGAGAGCAGTCTTCCACCCTGTTGGCTAGGCTTACTCCTGTGTTTTCTTATAAGTGTTATTTGGAATCAAATTATTTTTCTGATTTATTTTCTTGAGTTATTTATTGGTGTATAGAAAAGCTACTGAGTTTTGTATGTTGATTTCTGTGTTCTGCCACTTTACTGAATTTTTAAGATCTAAAAGTCTTCCAATAAGGTGCTTAGAGTCTACTAAATGCATGTTCATATTGTCTGTAAGTAGCAACAACTTGACTTTTTCCTTTCTAATTTATTTCTCTTTTATTGCTTTCTCTTGCCTAATTGCTCTGGGTAAAATTTCAAGCACTGTTTAAACAGTAACAGAAAGAGTGAGTCTGGCCTCATTCCTGATTTTAGAGAAATATTTTGAATTTTTCCCCATTTCAGTATGAATCTGGGTATGAGTTTGTTCTATAAAGTTTTTATAACATTGAGATAAGATCCTTGTATACCTGTTTTCCTCAAGATTTTCATCATGAAGTGATACTAAATTTTGTTGAAGAATTTTTCTGTATCAATTGAATAGATCATGTGATTTTTATTCTTGGATCTGTTTAGCTGTTGTATTGCATGTATTGATTTGCATGTATTGAAGCATCCTTGCATTCCTGGCATGAAACCAACTTGATTATGGTGTATTATTTTTTTAAAGTGTTGTTAAATTCTCTTTGTGTTCTGTTGAAGGTATTTGCATCTACATTGAAGATACTGGTCTATAGTTTCTTTTATTCTTTCCTTCTTTTTGGTATTAGGGCATTGCTGGCTTCATAGAATGTGCTTGAAATGGTTGCCTCCTTTTCTTTATGGAATGGTCTTGGAAGCACCAGTGTTCTTCTTTTGAAGTAGAGTAAAATTCAGCAATAATTTATCTAGCCTTGTTCTCTTCTTTTTTGGAGGATTTCTTATTATGATTTCAATCTCTTTTGTTATTGAGCTATTTAGCTTTTCACTTAATTTTTAAACCAGTAAACATGTGGTAATTTTTTTGAGTGTTATTAGTACATGCTTGCAATATATAATGCTTACATCATTATAGGGGGTCAGTACCTGTACATAATACATTTTAATTGCCATATCCCCCACCCCCTTTTTGTTTTTCTAGTATTTGATTTATTTATAAGACCTTATAAAAATAATCATCACATATAAAGATTCAAAATCACAATAGACCATATTACATACAAAACAAGTAAGACCTTTGTACTAAGTCAAGGTACACGTTTAGATACATTGTTCACATGAAATGCAATGCCATTTATTTTATTCCTATTTTTTGTCTTTCATTTCACCCTGTAAATGTGTATAATTATATATATAATTTCATATAAGGGAGATCATATATTTAAGCTTGTGTGCCTGAATTATTTCACTTAAGATTATTGTCTCACAGTGTACTCATTTTTTTACAAATGACTCAAATTTATCCCTTTTTATGACAGAGTAGTATTCTATTGTGTAAATACCACATTTCTTTTTATCCATTCATCTACTGATGGAAACATTTTTGATCATTAGCTATTATGAACTGTACTGCTATAAACATGGGTGTGTATTCATCACTGTGATATGATGTTTTAAACTCTTTGGGGAAGATGCCTAGAAAGTGAATAGCTGGATCAACTGGAAGTTCTTTTTTTTAATTTTTTTTTTTTGTCTTTTTTGAGACAGGGTCTCTATGCAGTTCAGGCTGGCCTTGAGCTCACTTTGTAGCCCAGGCTAGTCTAGAACTCGCAACAATCCTCCTGCCTCAACCTCCTGAGTGCTGAGATTACGGGCTTGAGCCACCATGCTTGGCTCAACTGGAATTTCTACTTTTTGTTGTTTGAGGAATTTCCAATTTTTTTTCCATAGTGGTTGCATTAGTTTACATTCCACTAACAATGAAAAGGCACTTCTTTCTCCCCACAGCCTTACCAGCATTTGACATTGGTTGATTCTTTTCATGAATGATAGTCTTTCTAGAGATGAAACCTTAGTCTTGTTTTAATTTGCATTTCTTGAATGGCCAGTGATTTTGAACATTTTTTCATATGTTGAGTGGCTGCTAGAATTTCTTTATCTGCCTATTCATTTTAGATGCCCATTTTGGATTGAGTATTTAAATTTATGGGGTCTTTTATTTTTTTAGTTCCTTATATGTTCTAGATGTTATTCCTTTGGGGTGTAGCTGACAGTTTTGTTCTCCCATTCTGTAGGTTGTCACTGTTGGTAGTTACCTTTATAATAATTTAAAAATTCTTTGATATGTTGTCAACCTTTATATCATTAAAATTAGTTTCTGTGAAGTGTAAATTTTTAGATGATCCATGTTCACTTGTTTTTTCATATTTCCTAAGGTTTTATGTGGAGACGTGCACATCTGTTGAGATGAAATTCTCTTACCCTGTTATGTGAGGCCTCCACAGAAGGGCAGCCTTCTCTTGGTGATGGACCCTGGCATACTGATCTGCTGTGTAGTGTTGACTTTAGTGCTAAGTGAAATTTTCTGCAAGTTTTTACCAAGGCTTCTTTGTGCATAATTCAGAGATTGACATAGTGCATTCTGTTGTAGCCCGAGTGCTCTGTTTTTTCTGTAGATCTCTCAAGAGTAGGCTATTTCTGGTAGATAAATCAGATGTAGTTAAAACAGTAAAGTGTGTTCGTGGCCTCTGTCAATACTTTTCCAATGTTGTCATCACAGTGTGGTTTGAAAAGTTATAGACAACTTCTGTTAGGGTAATTTGTAGATACAGTACCTACAAAGGTTTTTCTTCCTCTTCCTCTTTTTCTTCCTTTTCATCTTCTTTCTCCTCATCTTCCTCTTCTCCTTTTTCTCCTCTTCCTCCCCCTCCTCTCCTCCTCTTTCTTCTTCTTGCTGGTATTATATGGATAAAACTCCAGAAGGAAGACTTCAAACCTTCTGTAGGCATTCTTACTTGGCGGCACTGTTGTTTGGTTGGGGACTTTTATTTCTCCTATTATTTAGGTTCTTGTAACCAACAAGATTGAGTGGGGCTACACTGTGACTGGACTAAGGTGAAATCACTCTCAGTACTGTTGACAGTGTAGCTCAGAGACACAGCACTCTCCTGTCCTGTTTCTGGCATGTGAGTGAATCCCCAGCACTAACGCTTGGAGATTTTTTTCCCCTGGCCCCATTCAAGGAGCCAGAGTTGCAGGTATAAATTTCTCTGTGTTCTCTGCATCAGTTTTCCCAATCTCTATGCTATTTAGACTTCCTTTTACATCTCCATTGTTTCTCAAACACTTCCTCATGTTCATTAAAAGTTTCTTCTTTGTTTGAATTTGATCACAGGATCACATAAAAGCTTTTCCATTATCCCATCTGTCTCCCACCCCCACATCCCCTTTTGATTTCTTGTAGTGTGGCAATAATGCTCTACTGTCAGGATGTACCAGTTTATCCATTTGCCTACTGAAGGACATCTTTGCTGATTCCAATTTTTAGATGCCTTTGACATAAACATCTCCAGGCAGTTTATATGTGGATGTATTTTCATCTCCTTTGATAAGTAGCAGGACTATGATTGCTGGACCACATGGCAAGAATGTACTAACCTATCTTTAAGTGGTCATATCACTTTCCATTCGCACCTGTCTTACTACTCTTGTTACTGGAACAAATTACTCTGACACCCGAAGTTAAAAGATGGAAGGTTTGTGTCATCTCACAGTTAGTTAAGGTTTCAATACATAGCCAGTTGTCTCTGAGGCAGTGCAGCATAGCAGAGGAGGATCACAGATGAGAAACAGTTTATGGTGTGGCAGGCAGAAGGAAGCAGCAGCAGCAGCAGCCTGACAAACAGCCTACCTGCCTGCCTTTCCCTTTTCTCCCATACAGGAGAGCCGTCTTTTTGGTGGTACCCCTGAGAACTATACTAATTCCAATCAGTGGACTAACTAAATACCACACACCCTTAATCCCCATATCACATGCCATAGACCCCATTGGCTGCAAAAATTCCCACTTTTGATTGCATGAAGCTTTGAGGGGATATCTAGGTCCAAGACATAACATCAGCAGAAATAAACAGGAATTTCTATGGTTCTACACTTCCACTGGCATTTGATTTTGTCAGTGCTTTGGGTTTTTGTCTTTTTAATAGGTGCACAGTGCTATCTCCTTGTTGCTTTAACTTGCAATTCCTTAAGCCTATCTGCCATATTAATAATTGTGCTTTCCTTGATGCAGCAACAGTGGATCAGGGTCCTATGGTATCTGGCTATTGATGAAGAGCACAGAAGGCTGCAGTGCCAAATCACTTTATGGTCATTACCTTGCCATATTCAACTGAAATTCTCATATAAATCATTCCTTTTAGGTCAAGTTTGGGGAAGACCTATTAACATGCCCACAAAATTGATTAAAATGTTAATCTGCATGTATAAATTATAGAAACTACTGTTATTATCTATATAATGGCTTTCAAACATGTTTGCAGTAGTGGAACCTTTTTCTCAAGGCAAAAGCTCCCTCAGAAGTGCGTCACACATGCAGGGAAAGTGGCTTATGCTCCGGCTGAGTGGGTGGGGCAGAAATGAGTTCCTTGTCCAGCAGGCACGGCTCGTGCTTTCTGTCCCTCAAGGTGCTATACAAAAAGACACCTGTGACACGCAGAGCTCCACAGAGCAGATCATAAGTCACAGGCTAATCCCTTTATTCTAGAAACAGAAACATAGAGAGCTGATGTGACTCACCCAAAGTCCTAAAATCACTGGTAGCAAAGGGCTAAATTCCAGCTCTTTGAACTCTAGTGTAGTAGTTTTCAACTGTATTAGCCTACAGGCCTGGATACTGAGAGCCATAGAATCAGTTTAAAGAATAGCATGAGAGTTCCCAACTGGGAAAGAAAAGTCAGAGGTTTCTAGAACCAGAATCCTCACTTAGAATTTTGCTTTTCCTCCATCAGTGTGTTCTCTGTTCTCATTTGGAAACCATTTTCAGCCTATCTGTTGTAGTAGACATAAAGAAACCATTTTCAGCCTATCTGTCGTAGTAGACAAAAAGAACAAGACTGTTTTCTCCATGCATTTATTTAACAACTATTTTATTGCTCTGAATTCTGAAGCATTAGAGAAAAGTTTTAACCATAGGCATCATAGATTCCCTTGGTTAAGAGCTGCATGGCTCTGTCTGGATGTATAAGATCTTTTTATGAGTATACTCAGTCTGATGTCTTTAGTGAAATTTTAGTTTAAATATATCTTATCTGTCACAACTACTAGATCCATATCTATATCGATCCATATCCACCATAGCTCAGACAATCTTCTCAGTGCAGAAGGGAGTTACCACAATGCACCACCTGACATCCTAGCATACGCTCAATAGATTCTTTTTAATTAAATGAATGATTTTCAGATATGTGGTATCTAGCAAATATAGTTTAAGAATATATTAACTTGATTTTCAATAACATATTGAGGTGGGTGGACTGCATTTGAGCCATATGCAATTGTTATATCCCAGGCATCAATAATATCCACATTGAGATCCTGGAAAATGTCCTTTATAGCAAGATACTGAATGTAACCATGAAAGTCACTAAATCTTTCCACATCACTGTTCAACTTCCTGGTGTTTTCTGTCTTGAGAATAACCATAGTGTCTAGGCTTCTCAGAAGAAGACGCTGAACAGCTTTCTGGACATTGAGGGCTCTTCGGATGAAGACATCGAGGGGAAAGGGTCTGAAATGCTGGCCCAGAGAAATTACAGTCACAGTATTTTTATCTCCTCCAATTCTGTCAATGGCCCGGGCAATGTACTCAATCTCTTTGACTGAATAGATCAGTGAGCCAATCAAGGGGTAAGCATGTTTTTGCCACTGGATGTTAATATTTCTATGCAAGTCCACAGCGAGTTGGTTTTGCAGTTTTCCATACTGATGCAGATCTACTAACTTCGGTGCTGATGACAAATCCACAATCCCCAAAAAAGGAAAATAATGTTACAAAGATTGGCTATTCTTAAAGGTAGGAGAAGATTTTTTTTTTAGAATTAAGTAGACTAATCATGTGTCATTTATTATAGACTTAACTAAAGGGATAATTTTAAAAATTATTCAAAAAATCAACAGTGTTATATAAATGTCAGAGATTTGTGTATGCCTTCTTACAGAATCATGCAGACCACCTAGGACTAGGAATGTTAGGACACTGAGATAGTTTCGCTAGAGAATGATGTGGTCAGTTTTGTATTTTTATAGAATATGTTAACTATAAACTAAGCTCATTTGATAATATTTCTACTTGATTTTATTTACATTAAATTAAAAAATAGGACTAGAGGTATAGCTGTATGATAGAGCACTTGTCTAATGTGTAAGGCCCTGGTCTTAATTGCTCATACCACACACAATGAGTGAATGATTGAATGAATAAATAACATAAAAAAGTGAGTTTAATTCCTCAACCACTCTGAAATTGCCTGCTCTTCTGTGTTTTCTTACATGTGTATGGAATGGTACTATGTATATTTCATGTTACTATGTTACAACTCATTTGTCAACAATATTACAGTTTATAAACCATTTTTTGAGCTGATAATTCACTTCAACGATCCTTTTGTGTTTTTAAAATTGCCATGTTCTAGAAAAGTAAGAGAGAAAATCACCTGCTCAAGATTACACTTTGTGAGGAAATCATGTAAGATTGAAATTACTCAAAATTCTTGTAAACATGGTCTACCTGATCTTGACACTTTAGAAAATAATCTCATATAAACAGAAAAAAATGAAGCCCTTCCATTTTTCATCATTTTAATTTCATTCTTATCATATGATCAAGGCCATATGTTTTCTAGCTAGAACTTCTGAGGAAAATGGATAGCCAATGGTTATTCATACTTTATAACATGTAACATCTTAAAAATAAAGGGCTAACTTTGAAATCTTACGCCAGTAAGGTTGAAAAACAGAGGTGCTGGAGAGATAGTTGGAGGAAAATGGCAGAATTATTTTCTTCACTTTGTTTTCAACTTACTTTAGTTTTCTTCTCCAAAGCACACTCTGATCATTGAATTTAACTTTCAAAAAAATGCCTCAAATACATTTTCCTATCAGAACTTATAAGATATACTTGTAAGAAGAGGATTGATCACTCAGTAACTCAGTACTAAGAGACTCACCATTATGGAATGGACCCTAGATCATTCATTTCGTAGCTGAGAAAACAGGTCAAAAGAGCTCAATGGCCTTTTAGAGGACATGATTGAAAACTCTCCCCTGTTAAGAATTCTCCTTGTAACTAACTTGTAGTCCAGGTACTACTGATTTTCCAATTTTTATTGAGAGGACCAGCTTTCTTTCTGAGTTGGAGATTCCAAGAGTGACCTGGTATAGAAAGGCCAAGATAGAGTCACTACCTCTAGATGATTCTTAGTCATAAAATTTGGAACCCAGGGACATAGAAGGTGTTACATTTGTGTCTAGATGTCTCCCCAAAGTCTCATGTGGTGATGGAGGTGAGCCTTTCAAAGGCAGCTGTGTCTAGCATTTGTGACTCATTTGTTATCTAGCACTAGGATTGGCAGTATGAGTGCTGCACCAGCCCACGGGCTGGTAGCCAGCATTACAATATAAGGAAGGGAAGGAGGTGTATCTTTCTTCTTTTACTATTTTACCCTTTTAGCTCTTGTGGCTTACAGCCACCATGAATGTTTTCCCTTTGGAACCAGCTGAGTATGGCCTGAAACCTCCCCAAACTGTAAGCTAAATAAACCTTTGCTACCTTCATTTTGAAGGTTATGTATTTTGTTCCAGGAACAAGAGAAAAGTAACCAGTGAGGGGGATAGGTAGTGATGGTTTTCTATGTAGGATTGCTGATATCTATTAATTGTTCTGAGTTATTACTGTTGCACTCTTAGGTTTAGAAAACAGGACTGGTTGACTAGGATTCTTATAGCTGGATTCTAGATCTAACTCTCACACTAATGAGAATCACTGCTATTGCTTTTTGGGCATTTTCTCTGTGCCATGGTGCTTTACTGTGTGTTAAATGCTTTATATCCATTACCTCATTTCATCTTCAAAATCAACAGCCTATATACAGTTACTATATCCAGTTGACAAATAAGAAAATTGGTATAGAAAAAAAAAATAAGATGTCCAAGGCCATTGTTTCTAAGTAGAGTCCCACAGATGAGGTCTGTTAGACTCTAACTCCTATGCTATTGGCCATTGTGCCTGTCAGATGTAATCTGACACATTATCAGGTGATGATAATAGTGAGGATAGCTTGTACCAAGGAGAACTTACTTTGTACCAGACAGTATTCTATACCATATGTACCACTGAGCTTTACTAGGTAGATGCTCTTTGACCTCCAGTTGACAGAGGAGGAAATCAAGGGACAAAATGATTTTGTAATATGTCCAAATTTTCCAACATAGAATGCAAAATCAAAACTTGAACCCAGGCCATCTTAATCTAAAATTTATACACTCAATAACTGTGCCAACTGGAGAAGAGGAGAAATTCAAATTCATCATCTTTAATGCTATTGATAATTTTCTAAGACTGTTGTGCAAAGAGTGAAGTGTGAATTCTGCAGGATAGAGAAGTAATGTTTTTCTATGCTGGCTCCCTTCTAGTCAGATAAATGTATGCTTTTAAAGAAAGATAATGTCTTGTGATTATATTTGGTGTTTCATGATTAAGTAATATGATAAATATGAAATGAAAAAGAAGTTTCTGAAAAGGATGCTTGTGAGTAGCTTAGAGTGAGGCATACTGTTGATCCTGGTTTTGAAGTATTCTATCCACTGGCGGACTGTGGAATCTCCCAATAGATATATGAGTTTTCCTCTGAGGCAATTTTCCATGTTGATTGGAATCAAAATGCAGGACACAGGATTCCATGTATATTTCCACACATATCCACTGGGGATTGTGGATATCATTCCAGGCTTGCATTTCTCTTCCACTGGGTCTGTTTCTGTAGCCAAAAAAAAAAAAAATCAGCAAGATAAGATATTCTAAAACATCAAATTAGCCATGACAATTTATTAAGTATCCTTTTAATAGGGAGTGAAAGTGGTGATGTTGGAGGAAAAGCCATATTGAAGCATCTTTATAGTGGAACAGCTAGTTTTTAGTAACATGTTTCTGTGATGTTAGTTTCCTAGCTGATACCCATTGATGGTCATTATAAGAGTAAATGTTTTTCCCAGAAAAATGGCTTGCTAGCAGAATTTAAGTATTTTTCAGCACTGCTTTCAAAGCAACATCATCAGTTCTTGCAAAGTAAGCAAAAGGTCATTCATTCTATCATTTTAGACCACTTTAACCCCTGACTTTATCACACATTATCACAGTGTATTAAATGCCACCATCAAATGATACGCATATTTTACTAAAATGCAGTGATAAAATATAGATTGCTTGGAAACTGGCCAATATGAATGCATATGTATGTAGGTCTGAATGACCACAAAGGGTCAGATATTAAATCCTCAGTCACTATGAATAGCTGAGGTGGCGAAAATGGGGAGGTGACAGATTTGGGGCAATGATGGTTCATCATCCAAAGAGAGTAGTTTAGAATTTAACCAGGGGAGCCAGGCCCCCCAAAAGGGGAGCCCAGCCCATGCTAAGGTAAGTTGCAGATCACCAGCACAGGCATGGGAAAAGTTTGGGACCTTTGATTCCAGTGGCTGGGTGCCCGCCCAGCCCCCTAGAACACTGGACTAGGCTCCAGAGGTTCCATGGGCTTGAATGGACCACACCCAGTGACCTTCATTCAACCAGGGGAACCAGATCCACTGTGTGAGGGGAGCCAAAGCCACATGAGTCCCAGTAGAGGAGGGTGACGAGCTGATTTCCAACACAACCAGGGAAAGCTTTGGAACATTGCTGGAAACACAGAAATATAGGAAAATGACAAGATGAAAGACCAAAATGCAATCTCAAACCACCTGCCCATCCCAAGAAAGCCTAGGAGCCATGTACATAGAAGAAAATACTAGCCATACACCTGAAATGCCTGAAATGATATCAACTGAAATAAAGAAGCAAGTACAAGAAGCTATGAGGGAACCGAAATCAGAAATAATCTCCCAGGTAAAAGAAGAAATGATAAAATTAGTGAAAGAAATACCGAATGCATCTAACGAATATACAGCTAAAAAATTAGAGGAAAAAGCAAAACAATGGAATCCCTGAATGAACAGTTTAAGAAACAAACAGAATACATGAAGCAGGTTCAAAGAGATATACAGGAAATCAAAAATTCTATTGAAAGTTGCAAAAACCACCTCAATGAAAGTGAAGATAGAATCTCAGATCTCAAAGATAAGATTGCAGCTAGTGAACAGGAAAGGAAAAGATCTTCTAAAAATAACAAGAAATCAGGAAATAACAATTCAACACCTGCAAGATGATACAAAGAAAAACAACATAAGATTGATAGAGATAAATGAAAAAGAAGGGGATAACACAAATGATATCAAGAGGCTATTTACAGAAGTAATAGCTGAAAACTTCCCAAACATGAGTATGGAAACTGACATACAGATTACTGAAGCATATAGAAATCCAAATAGCCATAACCAAAACCAAAACTACACCCAGACATATAATAATCAGCATCCCAGAAATCCAACATAAGAACAGAATATTAAAAGCTGTTAGAAAAGAGAGATCACCTATAAAGGAAAACCTATCAGAATCATAGCAGACTTCTCAACACAAACAATGAAGTCAAGAAGAGCATGGAGTGAAGTGTTTCAGATCCTAAAGGAAAACAAATTCCAACCCAGACTGATGTAGCTTGCAAACCTGTCCTTCAAAATGGATGGAGAAATAAGATACTTCCATGACAAGGAACAGCTAAAGAACTTCATGATCACCAAACCAACCCTACAAAGAATACTGAAAGACATTCTAGATACACATAAGAAAAAACCACTAAGCAAGACAGACAATTAAACAGAATGGAAAGTTAAGATACAACATCAGAAAGATACCATGTCAACAATAAACCAATATATGACAGTCATAGCCATTAATGTAAATGGCCTCTATTCACCAATTAAAAGAAACAGACTGGCAGAATGGATTGAGAAGCAACATCCAACCATATGCTGTCTACAAGAAACCCATATAACCCAAAAGGAAACTCACAGACTGAAAGTCAAAGGATGGAAAACAATACTCCATGCAACAGGAACTCAAAAAAAAAAAAAAAAGCAGGGGTAGCTATTCTATTTGCAGACCATGTGAACTTCAAACCAAGAATGGTCCAAAGAGATAAAGAAGGTCACTACATACTGATTAGGAGAAAACTGCAAGAAGAAGAGATAACAATCTTAAATATATAGGTTCCAAGTACAAGAACACCCAGCTACACAAAGCAAATATTAACAGAAACGAAAAGTCAAGTAGGAATTAACACAATTATAACAGGAGATCTTAACATGCCATTGACACAAAGGGATAGATCAACAGAAAATCAACAAAGAAATAACAGAACTGAATCACACCTGTGAACAAATGGATTTGATAGACATATAAAGAATGTTCCATCCAACAACATCAGAATATACATTCTTCTCAGCAGGACATGGGACATTCTCTAAAATAGACCATATACTAACCCACAGAACATATTTAAGTAAATGCAAAAGAATTGAAATTACCCCATGCATGTTATCAGATCATAGAGCCATGAAACTAGAAATTAATGATAAAAGTAACTGCAAATACCCCATAAACACATGGAAATTGAATTATACACTCCTGAGCAATCAGTGGGTCACAGAGGAAATTAAAGAAGAAATTAAATAATATCTACAAGCAAACAAAAACACAAATACAACTTAGCAGAATCTGTGGGAAGTAATGAAAGCGGTCCTCAGAAGAAAATTTATTGCACTGAGTTCCCACATTAGGAAAACAGAAGAAACACAAATAAGCAACCTGATATTACACCTCAAACAGCTAGAAAAACAAGAGCAAGCCAAACCCAAAGCCAAAAGAAGGGAGGAAATTGTAAAGATCAGAGCAGAAGTTAATGCAATAGAGACTAAGAAAACATTACAAAAAATTAATGAAACAAAGAGTTGGTTATTTGAAAGAATAAATAAAATTGATAAGCTCCTAGTCAACCTAATTTAAAAAAGGAAAAAAAGAGACTCAAATTCATGCAGTAAGGAATGAAAAGGGTGAAATCACTACCGACTCTGTGGAAATACAGAAGATCATCAACTATTTCAAAAACCTCTACTCTCATAGGTTCGATAACACAAAAGAAATGGACAGATTCCTAAAAACATATGAACCACCAAGGGTGGATCAAGAAGACATAAAACTGCTGAATAACCCAATTTCTATTAATGAAATTGAAAATGTAATCAAGTCCCTACCAACAAAGAACAGAGCCCAAGCCCAGACGGATTCACTGCAGAATTCTAAAAGAAATACAAAGAAGACTTAATGCCGACACTCCTCAAACTCTTCAATGAAATTGAAAGGGAAGCAATTCTCCCTAAGTCATTCCTAGAAAAAAAATATCACTCTAGTACCAAAACCTGAGAAAGACCCAACTAAAAAAGAGAACTACAAGCCAATCTCCCTAATGAACATAGAGGCACAAATTCTCAATAAAATATTGGCAAAAAGGATGCAGCAAATCATCAAGAAGATTATACACCGTGACCAAGTGGGATTCATCCCAGGCATACAGGGATGGTTCAACATATGTAAATCAATAAATATAATCTACCATATCAACAGAGCCAAAAATAAGAATCACATGATCATTTCTACAGATGCAGAAAAAGATTTTGACAAGATCCAACAACCATTCATAATAAGAACCGCACAGAGAACTGGAATAGATGGTCTCTACCTCAATATGATAAAGGCCATCTACGACAAACCAACAGCCAAAGTCATATTAAATGGCCAAAAACTGAAAGCCTTTACCTTGAAATCAGGCACAAGACGAGGATGTCCCTTATCACCGCTCCTATTCACTATAGTACTGGAAATGCTAGCCAGAGCAATTAGACAAGAGAGAAAAATAAAAGGAGTAAAGATAGGAAAAGAAGAAGTTAAATTATCATTATTTGCAGATGAAATGATACTCTACATAGAAGACCCCCAAAACTCCATTGAAAGACTCCTAGATATAATAAATCAATTCAGCAATGTAGCTGGATAGAAAGTCAGTACTCAAAAATCAATAGCATTCTTACACACTAACAACAAAATCACCAAGAGAGAAAAAAGAGAAGCCACATCCTTCACACTAGCATACAAAAAAATGAAGTACTTAGGAATTAATCTAACAAAAGATGTAAAGAGTTGTACAGGGAAAATTATAATACCCCGAAAAAAGAAAATGAAGAGGACCTCAGAAAATGGAAAGACATCCCTTGTTCATGGATAGGAAGAATAAATATTGTGAAAATGGCCATTCTCCCAAAATTTTTATACAGATTCAATGCAATCCCAATTAAAATACTACTAACATACCTCATAGATCTAGAGAAATCACTCCTAAAATTCATCTGGAACCAGAAGAGACCTAGAATAGCAAAGGCAATTCTAAGCAGCAAAGCAAGGCAGGAGGCATCACGATCCCTGATTTGAAGTTATACTACAAAGCTACCATTAAAAAATGAACATGGTATTGGAATAAAAACAGACCTGAAGATCAATGGAATAGACCAGAACATACAACTATGAACACATTCAACCACCTTATCTTTGATAAAGGGGCTAAGCATGTTCACCGGAAGAACTATAGTCTCTTTAATAAATGGTGCTGGAAAAACTGGCTATCCATATGCTGGAAACTAAAATCAGACCCATGCCTGTCACCATGTACTAAACAAAATTCTAAATGGATCAAAGATCTAAATATTAAAACAGAAACACAAAATCTGTTGGAAGACAAAGTAGGTAAAAATCTCGAAGACATAGGGGTAGGTAGAGAATTCATGAACAAGAATCAAACTACATGGGAAATGCTTCCCAGAATCAATAACTGGGATCATGTCTTATTAAAGAGTTTCTGCATGTCAAAAGAAATCTCCAGCAGAGTGAAAAGAAAGCCCACAAACTGGGTAAAAATCTTAGTGAACTGTCCCTCAGACAAAGGACTTCTGTCTGGAACTTATAAAGAATTAAAAAAATGAAATCAGCCCCCTGAAATTCAAAGACCCAATCCAAAAATGTACATCCAAGATGAACACACAGTTCTCAGATGAAGAAATACGAATGACAAATAAGTACATGAAAGAATGTTCATCATCATTGGTCATTAGAGAAATGTAAATTAAAACCACACTGAGATTCCATCTCACTCCAGAAAGAATGGCCAGGATCAACAAAATTACCAACAACAAATGCTGGAAAGGCTGTAGGGAAAAAGGAACTCTTCTGCACTATTGGTGGGAGTGTAAACTGGTACAACCACTGTGGAGGTCAGTCTGGAGATTCCTCAAAAAGCTGGAGTTGGAAGTCCCATTTGACCCAACTATTCCACTCTTAGGCATGTTCCCAGAAGAACTGAAAACATCTTACCACAGTGATATATGTGCATTCATGTTTATAGTGGCACAATTTGTAATAGCCAGATCTTGGAAACAACCTAAGTGCCCATCAACTGAGGAATGGATTAAAAAATAGTGGTACTTTTATACAATGGAGTACTACTCAGCTATAAAGAATGATCACATTGAGATATTTATAAATAAATGGTTGCAACTTGAATCCATACTCATAAGTGAAATAAATCAAACTCACATGTATAAATACCATATAGTCTCCCTAGTGTAAGAAATGGTAAGAGTACAGAAGATTTTACGGTAATCATGGTTCACCATTATATTATTTTGAAGACTTGTAATGTTTTCATCCATTGGTTCGAATGGTTTTATTCTGTTTTGTTTGATCTTAATATATGTGATGGTATGAATAGTTACTTTGAAGAAAAGACAATATGGCAGCCATTGTTGATTTAATATCATCTTGCTCTGAAGTCGTAACATGCTTTTGTTTTTCTATTACCATTGGTTCTATCATGTTGTGTCTTATTGGATTTTAATATTTATGATAGTATTAACAATTTTTATGGAAAATGAGATAATGTAGTAGCCATTGTTTATCTTTGGTTATTCTGTTCAGAATGCCTTGTAATACTTTCATTATCTTGAGGGGTTTTATTCTATTTTGTTATGTTTGACATTATTGTGTGTAAAGCTAAGCTCAAGTATTTCAAAGAAAGAGACATTATGATACCTACTATTAATATCCAATTGTCTTGTTGTGAAGTGCTGTGTTTTTTACATTGTTTTGTTCTGCTTAGATCTGTCCTCTTTTGTTTTATTCTCTTTAAAATAAAAAATGAGTTTACCTATATAATTGGGGTGACAATACTATTTCTACATTTACATTACATTATATTACATAAAGTACATTTGCATGTACTTTAATGTAGACAACTATATTACCAATTAACAAGATTTTAATGCTGAACTGATGGAAATATAAAAGATGTTTCCTTAAACCATTTTAGATAGAACTTCCCTGGGTTGTTTAAAGTCAAATAATTTTTAAAATAGTAAATACAAATGTGGAAGTTCTACATTGGGTATTAAAGTTGAAAAGTGACAGTCATAAGGTGAGAATCAGCCCCTACATGTCCGGTTTGAACCCTCTAGATGGTGATTCTTGGGCTAAAAGGGAAGGAGGAGGTAATAATAGTGGTAGCATATGGAAGTAAAGAACTTGGCAAAGAACTAGGAGAAAGAGTTTCAATGTTCATAGATTATTGTACAAGATTGGCAGGAACCAGTTACCTGCTAAGTAGACTGGTGATGAGAGATATAGTTAATCCAATAGGTTACTCAAGTACATTTTAGCTATTCTAATCATTCACTTGTTTAGGTACTTTGGACAGGACAGATGAGTACTAATAAGCCCAAAGAGAAAAAAAATCAGCAAGAAAAGGAAGGCCTTTGGTTGGGTCTAGTACTAAGCACCTAGCAAAGTCAGAACACTTACTGCTGCACTTCGTGACATGAATCACATTGAAGTTTTCCATAATCTCCACACCCATATTTGACCTTAGAGAGACAACATAGAAATTAATCTGCAGGTGGCCCCAAATAAAGAAATAAGAAGCCAGATTATGCAATACTTTCATTATTTCTTGTTAAGTTGGTTACTGTAACCACACATTCATATCATTTAGTAAATTTCCACCTTTTGACCTATTATTTCCTAGGATATAGTTACTCAGATGCTGTGCAAGGTGATTTATTGCAATGCACAGATCATATGTTAGAGCACACATACATATACAGAGTCTGCAAAAAAATATACATACACATTTCAGCAGTTTTCCCTGTAATAAATGTTTGGAGGTCACCACTGTGAGCACCTCTTATAGTTATAGAAGCCAAAAGTAACTGTATTAATCTCATTATATCTCAATAAATTTATTATTAAAATATTTATACAAGTTTTTTCTCTTCCTGATATATATCTTTGGGGGCATACTCTATATTTATTCTTTAAGAAATATCCTTGAAATATAAATGAAATAAATGAAACTTTTAGTTTTCATTCTACCTATATTTTTTATTTCATTTATGAGAACTAAATATCGAAAACATTTCTGGAGACTGAGCCCGGTCTCCAAATGAATTTACAGTTCCTTTCCCAAATGAATTTTCTTGCAGAGTATCAAAGGTGATATATTTACAGGACTTTTCTTCAGATTGCTATATCAGATAAACACCACAATTGCTCAAATAGTCACCAGCAACAATTATTTGCCTTTCAAAGAGGGTTTTTTCTTGTTGGCTAAGGTAGGAAATGTTCTTGTTCTTAGAATGCATGTGGGTAAGTGCAGCACAGGAAACATGTGAAGGTTTCACACAGTAGAAGGCTTCTTGGTCTTCAGCATCCAGGTATTTGCACAGTTCAGCACTTGAGTTCAAAAACAGCCCACAATTAGTATTGACCTGGGAGCTGCCATCGACAAATGAGCCTGTGAAGATCACTCTGTTGTAGCCTTGGTTCCGCACCCTCCAGAGAGCTGAAGCCCCTTCACTGGGGTGCATGGGCAGCACAGACAGGGAGACCTGGCCCTCCCAGAACAGAGTGAAGCTGACCAGGTAGGTGCCGTTGTTGAAGTCTGTCACCTTTCCTGATGCACCTGCCTTCAGTTATGAGGAGGACATCCTGGCCCTCAGGAAGTCCCCACCATATTCTTTCCTGTGTCCCAAGTGATCCTTCATCTCTAACAAGATGTCCAGCTGCTTCCCCTGGCAGTACGTGACTTGAGGGTTGATGATGGAAGCTGTGCTCTGTTTGGCACTGGTAGTGGTGTTCATGTGGGTGAAGGGCCTGGGTGGGATCAGATGATCCATTTTCTTCAGTATTTTCCTGATTTTCAGGTCAGTCTCTGCTGCATAAACTACTGAACACAATGGTGCTTCAGTACCCAAGGTCTTCCTAATGAAATTCCAGTGAGGGAGGGAGTCAGGCCACTTGAGTGCAGTCCAATTCTGAAGTGATAAGAACTAGAATAAAGATCATATAAAGTGTTCCTAATTAATATAACAACTGTATTTGGTTAGCCAAATTTTGCCTTTTATAAATCAGTGATAGCCATAGAAATTAAATGAAACTGAGATGTTATGATTATAGATATTTCATATGCCAAATACTTTTGTTTATAAATACTATTAATGTTAGTCCCATATTTATTGGCTAATTTATTTCAGAAAACCTGTTTAACCCAAAGAGCCCTAGGATCATCTTCTAAAAATTGTCAGTAAAATCTACCTTAATGACAACTGTGAAGACAAAATGAGAAAATCATTTTAACTGTGTAGTAGAAAATGGTTGCTTATTGTTCTTTTATTTTTATCTTACAAATAAAATTTAATCAAGAGTATTCAATCTGAGACAAAAATCTGAGCTGTTCAGACATACTAAAGATTATTTTTTAAATTGAAAATAAAAGATGCTAGTTAGTAACAAAAAACATAGGAAGCATAAACTCATTGGTATATTTAAATGCACGGTCAAAATTATAATACTCTAATACTGTAATGGTGGCATATAAATAACTTGTATTTTTGGATGAAAGTCTGCAGAGAGCTGAGGATGCACCTTTACTGGAGGGCATGAGAAGCACAGACAGGGAGACCTGGTCCTCCATTAACAGAGTGAAGCAGACAAGTTAGATTCGCTAATGATAACAGCTACAATAGTTTCTTAACTATTAAATTACATAACATACAAGATGTAACTCCACAAATTTAAAATATAGTATTGGGATGGAGTAAAAATAAGAAGTTTATCATGTGATCAAGCTTTAGTTATTATCAGCTTACAGTAGGGTTTTATAACTCTAAGATTCCTTTGTATGACTTATGGTAATCATAAGAAAACATTCATTGTGGAGACCTAAAGATAAAAGTAAAGAATCAAAGCATACACACAGAGAAAATCATTTGTTCAGACAGGAAAAAAACAAGAAATCAAGCATAGAAAGAAAGAATAACTGGTATACAATTAATAAAGTGGCAGAAGTAAGACTTTTCCTGTCAATAATTGCCTTGAATATAATGAATTCACCAATGAAAAGACATAGAGCAGTTAAACTGAAGAAAAAAATATAGCAAGACCCAACTATATGCTGCTTACAGGAGAGTCACTTTTTCTGTAAAAACACACATACAAATGAGAAAAGACACTTCATTCAAGTATAAATACAAATGCAAGAGGACATGAATTGCTATGTTTATATCAGATAAAATGGACTTTAAGTCAAAAACTGTAAAACAAGAAAAAGGTTATTACTTAATAATTAAGGGGTCAATTCTTCATCAAGAGGAAAATATATGTATTTCCAACATTGAAAAATCTCAATACATAAAGCAAATATTAATAGATCTGGAGGGAGGAATTGATTGCAACACAAGGATGGCAAGCTTCAGCATTTCATTTTCAGAAATGGACTGATCACGGAGATAGAAAATCAATAAAGAAACATCATAATGAAACTACACTTTATCTAGATTGGGAATGTGGCTCAAGGGGCAGAGCACTTGCCTAATGTTCTCAAGTTCTTGGTTCAGTCCCCAACATTGAAAAATACAAAACAAGAAAAAAATGAAAAAAAAAAAACCCACCAAAAAAATACCAAAGCTACTCTTGAGATCAAATGGACTTATGTAACAAACATACACATAGACTATTCTTTCCATAATTCTCCATGCCAGATGTTATAGTAGGCCAGAAACAAGTCTTAACAAGTTAAGATTAAAGTCATATGAAGTATCTTTTCCAACCATAATGTTATAAAACCAGAAGTCTATAATCAGAACAATTTCAGAAGCTTGAAAAATACATGCAAATTAAATAGCATGCTCCTGAACAACCAATAGAACAAAGAGGAAATTTAAAAAACATACTGAAGCTCTGTGTAGTGTTGCGCTTCTATTACCTTATTACTTACAGGCTGAGAAGGGAGGATTGCAAGTTCAAGGCCAGTCTGGCCAATATGAAAAGACCTTGTCAACTAATGAAAAAGACAAACCAGACACAGAGACAGACAGACAGACAGACAGACAGACAGAGTCTGAAAGAGACAGACACAGAGACAAAGACTGAGACACAGATAGGGAAATGAAAATGGATACATGAGGCGCTGGGAGAACTAAGAAGCCATGAGGGCCAGGAAGTGCCTTCTGTGAGCCAGCAGCAATCATGTGGTCTGGGAGGAGAACTAAGAAGAAAACCCCTTCCCGTGAGCCAGCCAGCACATGGGCTGGGAGACAATAAGTGCTGATCCCCCTCCACTGCAAGCAACTAGCTGCTTGGAGGAACATGGGCTGAGATGATAGCTACTGAAGTAAAAATGGAGCTTAATGCTTGTATTGTATGATTGACTTTTCAAGCTTAAAGCCAGTAGTTAGGGCATTTATTTAAAGGATAACAATATGAATAAAGCAACTATAAGAGATTTCCTTCCATATTATTTTTGAAATCCATGATTGTTCTTACTGATTTGATTGGTTCCATTTTATTGTTTTGTGTTATTCCCTTTAAAATAAAAATTAAATTTAAAAAAATGGATACATGAAATATCAAATCTTCAGAATACATCTGAATTGTTCTAAGAGGGAAATTTATAGCAACAGCACCTAAATAAAAAAGAAAGGTCTTAAATAACTAAACTACAGTCAGATTGTAATTGGAAAAATAAGAACTAGCTAAGCCCCAAATTAACATAAAAAATATAATAAAGTGCAGAGCTATTAAATCAAGACTAAAAAAACAATAAAAAGGAGTCATTGATGTGAAGTGTTGGGTTCTGAAAATGTGAACTGAGAAAAAAAGAAGATATAAATTAGTAAAATTAGAAACAAAAAAAGATATAACTGGAAAAGGAGATATTACAATGAATATTGTAACAGTCTTCTATGGACAATTATATGCCCGTAGACTGGATAACCTAGAAGAAATGAATAAATTCCTAGACTCATGCAATCTACCAAGCCAGAATCATGAAGAGAAAGTCATTAAGTAAGGAGATTTTATCAGTAAGAAAGTTTCCTATCAAAAAGTCCAGGAACAAAATACTTTACTTCTGAATTATACCAAACATTTAAGGAAGAACCAGTATCAATCTTTCTTAAATTAGTCCAAAATGTTGAAGAGGAGAGAATACATACTCAATGACAAAAAGTTTAAAAGTTTTCCTTGAACATCAAGTAACAGAAAAGGATACTTACTTTCAGCACTTCTGAACGCAAAACTGTAAATCCTAGCAAGGCAGGTCAGCCAAGAGAATGAAAGAAAAAACATCCTAGCTGCAGTGGAGAAAGTTAAATTGGTCCTATCTGCAAATGATACGATCATACATAGAGAAAGAATCCAAAAGGTTCTACCAAAATATTTAAAAAATTAACAAATTGATTGAAATTTCAGTAGGATATATGAACCATATACAAAAATCAGTAGCATCTTTAAAAACTAATGACAAACTATATGCAAAAAAAAAAAATCCAAGGAAACAATCTCATTTACAAAAGCTACTAAAAAATGACATGTTAGGAAGAAATTTAACTAAGGTGGTAAAGACCTGTATGCCAAACACTTATTATAAAACGCTGATGAAGCAAATAGAGTAAGACACAAATAAGTGGAATGATACTCCATGTTCATGGATTCAAAGAACTAATTGTCTGTGCTTCCCAAAGAGATCTGCAGATTCAATGCAATTCCTATCAAAATACCAATGACATTTTCATAGAAATAAAAACAAATTTTAAAGCTCATAAAAAGAAAATTACAAAAGATCCTGAATAGCCACAGAAATCTGGAACAAGAACAAAGCTGGAGGTCATGCTACTTGACTTCAAAATATACTACAAAATTGCCTAGTACTGACATAAAACAGACACATAGACCAATGGATTACAAAGCCCACAAATATATCTTTTATTGTAGTCCCTTGACATTACGCTAAAACACATGATGGAAAAAGGGTAATCTATTTAATAAACAGCTATGAGACTATTGTATATCCACAGGCCGAAGAATGTAATTGAACCTTTACATCAAATGTTATACAAACCCAAAATGAATTAATTAAATGTAAGACCTGAAACTACTAAACAAAACACAAGAGAAAAGCTGCATGATATTGTTTTGGCTAATGATTAGAAGAGGTAATCACAGAAATTTGGTCACAGTATAAATAAGTTAGATTAGAGGAATAAGTTTCAGGAAATATATTTTCTAACCTAGTGTCTAGAGTTAATAATGTGTTGTATTCTTGAGAACATTGCTTACAGAGTAGATGTTAAGTGTTTTTAGGAGAAAAAAGACAAACCAAAAAGAGAGGAGATAGTACATATAATAGCTTAATTTAGTAATACATATTTTAAAATACATTGTACTAAATACAACCACAATTTTCATATGTCAATTAAAATAAGTTTTAAACTGACAAATACACTTTGATAATGCATGGGGGGCTATGTAAAGTACAATTATCTATTTTGTATTACATCTTTTATAGTGTGCTTGAATATTGTTATTTTTTAGTATTTTCTCGGATTTTTACTAATATAGGAGACACAGAAATATAAGTTTACAATTTTTATTTTCTAACTATAAAATAACATTGGTTTATTATTATTAATACTGATTTAATATTAAAAGATAATTTCCTATGTGAAAGCACTTAGGGAATAAAATCAGTCGTAATCATGTCAACCATTGGCCTCAAACTCAGGGTGACCCTCCTATTTCAGCCTCTCAAATTGTGTGGGTTACAGGTATACATCAGCACATTGGGTTTAACAGTCATATTCTTTTTTTAAAAAACAACTTTTTAAAAGCAGTGTACAGTGAACACAAACAGACAGGAGTGGAGAAGGGTCAATACTTGACAGGAAGGATAGCTTACGACTTGCACTGTAAGAAGCACTAAATGAAATTCTTTAGGCTGAAGGGAAATTACATTAGATGGAAACCAGGTTTTCAGGAAGGAGTGAGACACATGGGCAATGGGAAACACATGGATAAATACAAAAAATATTTCTCTTGAGTTCTTTAAAGTGCATAGAATTACTTAAAGTAAAAACTGTAAATTTGTAATAATATGACAAGCATAGCAGACAAGAGGGTGAGGTATACATAGAATTAAATAAAGGAATATATGTTGAAAATTATTATACATTAAATGAATAAATGCATTATACAATTTAATAGTTCTAAAAACTAAGGATAGATGATATAATGCAAGAGAAACTGCTAATATATATTAAATGAATAAATGTATTATACATTTTAATGGTTCTAAAAACTAAGAATACATGACATAATGCATGAGAAATTGTTAAAAAAACTGCATACAAACTAAAAGGAAATACTAAAAATTTAAGTTAACTCAAAATGAGTTACCTATATAAAAACATTAAATATCAAAAGCAACTTTTAAAATTTTAGTATTCAGATAAGTCTGATATTGGAGAAGGGAAATGTTTCCTTTCAAAATGCACTAAATATTTTTTCAAAGACAGATAAAGTTTACTACATAAAAGTACTTATTTTTCAGAAAGTCTCTTAATAAATGTTTAAGAATTATCAATTATCTTAGTTTTCTAATGCTGTGTAAACTGCTAAAGCTATTCTATAGGACATGGTTTGGACTTTCCAAGAATAGAGGAAATGTAAGTAGAAATTAACCTTTGTAAAACAGAGAACATGAGCAATTCCTACCTTTATGGAGTTGCAGAAAACCGTAAAAGTGATCCAGAAGGCTAATATAAGCAACAGTACCAATAGGGATTTACGATTAATCACAGTTGTTTCATAATTCAGGCCCTACAAAGACAATTCAGAATGTACACACTCAAAGCAAAACACAACCAAGAAAAACATGGAAACGCATCACATTTTCTGCCTCCTGATTATTTTTATCCTCCATAAGTTACTCCCAGGAATTACCTTGGCCCTCTGGGCTGCCCTTGATGTTCCCCAGCTGTTGTCACTGGATATCACATTTACATTCATTCCACAGCAGATAAACTCGCCAAGCTCACCATGGACTTTACTAACCCAAAACAGGAAGCACGCAGGGTTGCTCACGAGTTAGTGATGTCATCTGGTACATTCCCATTTCTTCTCTCCTTAAGGCAAAAAGCAGAGACAACGCTTCAGCAAATACTGACGCTGAGAAACCTGTTACCACAGTGCCCTTCTAACATAACTTGATCTTAGAGAGTCCCCATCCCTGTCTGTAAATATTTCACTTTCTTGTATTACTATCCTTTCTAGTACTTTTAAGACTTGAAAAAAATTATTTTAAAACTCATTTATCATTCTATTTTAAATATTATTCAGATTTTATTTATCAGGTTTTGTCTTTAGTTAAATATTATTCAGGTTTTATTTATCAGGTTTTGTCTTTAGTTAATATTAGTATTTATCTTTCAATTGGAATTTCAAGTTGTCTTTTCAAAATGGTTGCTCTAAGGATGTAGCTCAGTGGTAGAGCACCTGTCTAACTTGTGTAAGTCTCTGGGGTCAATCACTAGATCACAAAATAACATAAAATAAGGTAAAGTAATGTAAGATCGAGTGAATGCCACCCTTAAAATTTTCTATCTCTTGAAATGTATTTCCCCTAGAAGCACCCTCTGCCCCACATGCCCATTTTATATAAAGGCATTAGAGATTTCAGCACCCAAGAACAAATATTACCACTTTCCCTTACCCATTACATTTTGCAAGTATTTTCATACCTTCAGTGTAAACTCTTGGTTCAATTCCATACCTAGGAACTGCAGTGAGCTGTATGCAGAGGTTTCCTCTGAAGCCACTTATGTGCTAATGGAGAGTTTCTTATCTATGTCAAAACAAACCACAGCCATAAATTGCAATCTCCATAGCTTGAATCTGCAGCATTCTGCATGTTTCAGCTCAGGAGGGTCAGGCATGTGAGCTTTACCTTAATGAAGGACCTGAAGCACAAATTGTAATTATGAAGTTGAGCAGACTGAGAAAGAGGAATGAAACAATTTACATCGTAGACAAATGATTTGTCTCACACCTTATGGATTCCAGTTTTAATAAGCATATGATTATGCTTATTAAATACCTACTAAGAAACAAGTGAATAAAACCAAAAATTTGAACATCATCAAAAGCCCAAGATGAGGATTCAAGCACATATTACATACTCAACAAAATTTGCAAGGTTGAACCAAAACAACTCAAATACAATGAAGGCAAGAAAATATTAGTGACTGTCTCTCAGATGGAGAGAATGATGGCTTACATTCACAGGTTAAGTCCATCCAGGGTTTATGTTCTTGATATGATGGAAACAATGCTGGAAAAAGTGGGTGTCCACAGGAAACAGCAGTAGATTGGTTCTTTCCTTGGTTTTATGGGTCTCATTTATGCTGTCCCACAATGTGCTCATCAGTCCTTCCTGTCTTTCTTTGTAATCCTTCCCACACCCTTTACCATGCAGTACCAACCAGCCATGACAATGCTTCATTATGGCTATATGACAACTGTTAAAAGGCTGTATTAGCCTTGTATGAATGGATCTAGGACGGCTCAATGCTGCTCTACAGAACCTGTAACAGGAGGAAATACTTGCTGTGGGTTTGGTTTGGCTGCTCCTTAGGAGACGAAGGCCAGCAGCCAACCAGGTTCACATCCTACTCTAAGACACAGAGATTTATGGACTTTACTTTACTTCAGTTACTCAGATACTGGATTTAATGTGAATCCGGAAACTTTTGGTAAGGAATGTGTAACAGTTGTGCTTGACAAAAAGAACCGAAAGTGCAGAACAGAGTTTTAATACTTTACCCAGATCATCCTGTGAGATATAAAATAGATCTAAGTACAGGATTCCAGTCACTTGACCTTTCATTCAGAGTACTTTCCACTACCCAGCATCATTCCAACATCTGTGATATAACCAAATACAGGTGCATCCTGTGGTTCATGCATTTACTTTACAGTATATTTAAAAGAAAGGCTCCTTCTTCTTTTGACCATATTTTTCTTCGAATGGTTCCAAAGATTAGTGTGAACAAGATAAATGGTCTTCTGCAGTGTGCTATCCTTGCAGTTAACGTGTGTTTCATCATTATCTTTGGTAGTGTAGTTTCCTTTCCCTTAAATTAGTCTCAATAAGGGAGTCTACACAAGGGAGCTTAGTCATGCATAGAACCACAAAGCTCCAAGTTTACATAATTAAATGCAATCCAGGATACCCACAGTTCTTTGGTAGAATTAAGAGGGTAAGAGTAATACTGGTCAGATTCTAAAAGACACAAGCAAAATGAACAGAGCTCAGTATTTGGCAAATCAAAGAGCAGTCATTGGAGTGTAAGATATAGTTAGGAAGATGGTTCCTGTGGTTTCAGGAAGCAAATAGTGTGCACTCTGTTAGCAAGGTGACCCCGCATTTCCATGGAAAGGGGAAAATGAGGCACAGGATGCTTAAATCCACTAGTTAAAATTCATTGCTAAATCCATGGTTAGTAAATGGAAGAGGCAGACCTTGAACCTAGATCTCCAGAACTGCATATTTAGCCACTGTTTGGTTTTGCCAGAAGCCATGAGGCAGCAAAATGGTGGAAGGGAGGAAGAGTAGAGGTTATTTGTTAACAGCAGAAATAGATGAGGCAGGGACAGGGAGTGTCCTGTCACTAAACCAGTGGAACTGCACAGTAACCGAGCTACGCTAAGAGAGGACGTCACAGCTCTCACCAGAGCTGCTGCGCTGCTGCTTACACACCCTTTCGCTCAGCTCCTCAGCAACACTTGAGGTCCCTGTGAGACCTAGG
>PVLA01011103.1:0-56351 GCA_004027455.1 Hydrochoerus hydrochaeris
TTACAGAATTAAAGCACACAAAGTGGACACTAAAGCAGTGAGAGTGCAAACAGATCTGTTCAACAATCCAACAAGAACCTAGAAATATGGTCATCAATCCCACACATCTAAACATACATGCAGCTATATCTTTTATAGTGCTTCCTATTTCCTCTTTTTTTACAATAGCAATTATACATTTTTAAAATTTTATTTAAAGGGAAGAAAACAAAACAAAACAAAAAAGGGGTAGCAACAATACAGAATTCTAAAAGAAAGAAAAAGGAGAATGAAAAAGCCCCACTAAGAAATCAGTAATCTATAAATTATGTACTGTTATCCTGGATATAGTTGTTCAAGTTACAAAGTTAAAGGGTACATAGTAAATATTCAAACAGTCAGACTACAAACAGTTCTGCTCAAAGATCCAACAAGGATTCAGCAATATGGTCAACTATTTTACACACTCAAACATACATGCAGTTACATCCCTTAGAGCACTTTCTTTTCCTCTCTTTTTTACAATGACAATCACACATTTTGGTTTTATTTCTCTTGTAGTTCTTATTTACTTTTTACATTAGAGATACAATATGATATTTATAAATATGATTCTTATTTATTTCACTAATGAGGATAGTCTCAAGTTGTCTCCATTTGCCTATGAAGGCCTCAAGGTCATCCTTTTTATAGCTGAGTAATATTCCATTGTATAAAAATGCCACATCTTTTTCATCCACTCTGCAGTTGATGGGTATCTTGGTTGTTTCCAGGATTTAGCTATCACAAATTGTGCAGCTATGAACATGGGTGAACATATATCACTGTGATATGAACTTTTCAGTTCTTTGGGGAAAATACCCAGGAGGGGGATAGCTGGATTGAAAGGGGTTTCCAATCCTAGTGTTCTGAGAATTCTCCATATGGATTTCCATAATGATTGCACCAGTCTACATTCCCACCAACAGTGGAGCAGTGTTCCTTTTTCCCCACAGCCTCACCAACATTTGTTATCAGTTGATTTCTTGATGGCAGCTATTCTTTCCGGAGTAAGTAGGAATCTCAATGCTGTTTTAATTTGCATTTCTCGAATGACCAGTGATGGTGAACATTTCTTCATGTATTTATTTGCCATTTGTATATCTTTCTCTGAGAACTGTGTGTTCATCTCAGATGCCCATTTTTGGAGAGGGTCTTTGAATTAGGGGGGCTTGATGTTTTTCAACTCTTTATATATTCTGGACACAAGTCCTTTGTCTGAGGGGTTGCTAGTTAAAATTTTTTCCCACTCTGTTGGTTTTCTTTTCACTCTGTTGGTGATTTCCTTTGAAATGCAGAAACTTTTCAATAATGTGAGATCCCATTTGTTGATTCTTTGAAATGTTTCCCGTGCAGTTTGCATTTGGTTCATGAATTCTCTGCCTACCCCTATGTCTCCAAGACTTCTACCTATCTTGTCTTCCAGTAGATTTAGTGTTTCTGTTTTAATATTGAGGTCTTTGATCCATTTGACTTTAGTTTTGTGCATGGTGATATGCATGGATCCAGTTTCAGTTTTCGGCATGTAGAGAGCCAATTTTTCCAACACCATTTATTAAAGAGACTATCCTTCTTCCAGTGGACATATTTAGTCCCTTTGTCAAATATCAGGTGGCTGAGTGTCTTTGTAGTTGTGCTTGCATCTTCTAATCTGTTCCGTTGATCCTCAGGTCTATTTCTTTGCCAGTACCAAGCTGATTTTATCACTATGGCTTTATAGCACTGTTTCAAGTCAGGAAGTGAGATGCCTCCTGCCTTGCTTTTGTTGCCTAAAATTGCCTTTGCTATTTTAGGTTTCTTCTGTTTCCAAATGAATTTTAGCAGTGTGTTCTCTAGATCTGTGAGGTTATTAAGCTGTTATCTGATATATCATATCAACATGTTGAACATTTTACCATAATATTAAAAACTAAAATTCTTAGTTTTCTTTGAAAATATGAACTAGTTGGATTTATTATTTCTTCTAATGATGCCAATAATGTTTTACTTTTCTAGGTTTAAAAGATTTGAAATCTTTCACTTCTCACTAAATGTACTCAATATCTAGTTGGTTATCTAATCATCATTTAATCCATGTATCTTTTGATTCTTCTTCAAATACTCATTCCTCCCAGCTTGACTGTAACTCTTTCTAACTTGTCTATTGCCTTAATTATTTACACTGTCAATTTGTCCTATATATGTATATCACACTTTTAAGTAAATTCATCTGTGCTTTGTCACTTAAGAGAAACATAAGGGCTTCTTAGTATATTCTTAAAATATTTATATAAAGTTATTAGTAATTTATGCAATTTATTTATGTAATAGTAATTTTTACTAATACATTTTTAGAAATTCATCTAATATAATTTAATAATTGTTTCAAAATCTTATAAATTTTTAAATTCTTTTTTGATGAAGTTTATTAATACATTTTAGACATACATAATGAACATATTCATCATAGGGAATTTGTATGTTTATATACTGTATCTTGATTCTTCTTTTCTTATTCCCTTCTCTTCCCTTCAATCCTTCTTCCACATTTTACTTACAAAAATTTTGCTTCTATTTTTCCTTCTTTTCTTTCTTTTCTCCTATCCATTCCTTCCCTTCACCATTCCCTCTCCCTAGTTTGCTTTTCTTTTTGAAAAGTTTCTTCCTGTTTCTCAATATATGTTACATATTTTGGCCCTTATTTACAGTTTTGTTTTCTCATACCAAAGAAACAATGTGATATTTACACATATGAGTGTTCAATGTATTTCACTTAAAAGTATGGCATCAAGGTGCATCCATTTATCTAGAAATGTCTTAAGCTTATGGCTGTGTAGTATTCCATTGTATTAAAAAAAATTACATCTTTATCCATTCAACAGCAGATGGCCTTTTTGTCTGTTTCCAAATTTAGATATTTTAAACTGTGCTATTATGAACATGGATGTGAGTATATCACCATTTATCGTGCTTTTAATTCTTTTGGGAAGATTACAAGAAGCAGGATAGCTGGGTCAGATGAAACCTTTAGTTTTAGGATTTTTGGTTTTATTTTGTTTTGTTTTGAGGACTCTTCACACTGATTTCCTCAGGGGTTGCACCAGTTTACATTCCCACCAAAAGAGGAGAAATACTGATTTTCCCTAGAGCCTCACCAACCTTTGTTTTTGGTTGATTTCTTGATTTTAGCCATTCTTTCTGGAAAGTAATGGGATCTCAGCAATGTTTTATTTTGCATCTTTTGAATGACCAGTGATACTAAACATTTGTTTCATATATTTATTTGCCATTTGTATCTTTTGATCTGAGATTTTTGTATTCAATTCAGATGCTCATGTTTGGATTGGGTCTTTAAATTTGATTATTTTAGTTTATTATATATTCTAAATATTCGTCCTTTGACAAACAGTTGGAAAATATTTTTCCCACACTGTGGGTTGTCTCTTCACTCCTTTGATGATTTCTTTTGTTGTACAAAAGCTTTTTAATAAGATGATATTCCAATTATAGATTCTTTGTAATATTCCTTGTGTGAGTGGGGTTTCATTAATAAAGATTTAGCCTATACCTATGACTTTTCTATCTTTTCACTCTCCCAGCAGATGTAGTGTTTCTGTTTAGTTTAGTGCATGGTTATAGACATGGATCTAATCTAGTTTTAATTTTTGGCATGTGGAATGCCAGTTTTTCCTGCCTCATTTATTAAAGACACTATCTTTCTTCCAGTGAAAGTTTGGCTCCTTTGTGGAAGATAAGGTGGCTGAATGTGTTTGGGATTGTTTATGTATCTTTTAGTCAGTTTCATTGATCCTTGGGTCTGTTTTGTTTTGTTTCATTTTGTTTGCCAGTACCACACAGTTTTTATCACATTAGCTCTGTAATGTAATTTCAAGTCAAGGATTGTGATGTCCCGTGCCTTGCTGAAGTTGCCCAGAAATGTCTTTGCTATCCTAGTCTCTTCTAGTTCCAAATATATTTTAGGATTGTTTTCTCTAATTCTGAGATATGCTATTGCTGTTTTAACTAGGATTGCATTAAATCTGCATATTAATTTTGGGAGAATGGTCAGTTTCACTATGTTGGTTCTTCCTACTGAAGAGCAAGGTATATCCTTCCATTTTCCAGTGTCATCTTTGGTTTTTTGTTAGAGTATTGCAGTTTTCAACATACAGAACTTTTACTTCCTTTGTTAGATTGATTCCTAAGTTTTTTCGTTTTGTTTTGTTTTTTATGGTACTGTGAAAGATGTGGCTTCCTGAATTTTTCTCTGAGTTTTTCAACTGTGTACAGAAATGTTAGTGATTTTTGAGTGTTAGTTTTATATCCAACTATATAAATGAAGTTGATTATTGAATCTAAGAAGACTCTTACGGAATTTTAAGGGTCTTCTATGGAGAGTATCATGCCATCTGCAAATAATAATTTAACTTCTTTCTTTATCTTTATTCTTTTATTTTTTGTTGTTGTTGCTGTCTTATTGCTCTGGCTAATTTTTCCAGAACTATATTGAACAGGACTGGTGACAGTGGATATCCTTGTCTTGTTCCTGATTTTAGAATAAAATCATGCCATTTTTAGCCATTCAAAATGGTATTGATTGTTGGTTGGTCATAGATGGCTTTTATCAAATTGAGACGAAGACCATCTATTCCAATTTTCTGTAGAGTTGTTATGAATGCATGTTGGACTTTGTCAAGGGCTTTTCTACATCTATTGAGATGATCATGTGATTTTATCCTTGGCTCTGTTTTATGGTATATTACATTCATTGATTTGTGTATGTTGAACTATCTCTGGCATAAATACTCTTTGTCATGGTGTATAATTTTCTTGATGATTTTCTGCATTCTGTTGGCCAATATGTTAAAGATTATTGCATCTATGTTTATTAGGGAGACAGGCCTATAGATCTCTTTTTTGGTTGAATCCTTCTTTCGTTTTGGTATCAGGGTAATACTTGCTTTCTGGAATGGCTTCGTAAGCGTTGTTTCTCTTTCAATTTCATTAAAGAGTTTAAGAACTTATGACATTAGATCTTTTCTAAATTTCTTGTAGAATTCAGCAGTGAATGTATCAGGACTTGGGCTTTTTTGTTGTTGTTGTTGTTGTTAGTTTCTTTTACTTACATCTTCAATTTCATTGGCTGATATTTGTTTATTTAGAACTTTGTATCTTCTTGATTCAGGTTTGGTAATTCATATGTATCTAGGAATCTTTCTATTTCTTCTATGTGCTGCATCTTATTTATGTATGAAAACTTGAAGCAGGTATCAATGTTCTAGATTTCTGCAGTGTGTAGTTTTATCCTTTTGATTCTTAATTGCATGAATTTGAGTTTTTTCTTTCCTTTTTTGATAATCTTGGATGATGTTTTGTGAGTTTTATTTCATTTTTCAAAGAGTTAACCTATAATTTTCCTCATATGACTGCTTTCATTGTGTCCATATATTCTGTCTGGTGTTGTACCAACATAATTGCTTAATTGTAGAAACTGCCTAATTTCTTCATTAATTTCATCTAGAAATTTTCATCCTGGAAAAAATTCTTTTAATCTTTAATCCTGATTTGACAGTTTTATTTTTAATTTAATATTTGGTAAAAATAGTAAGGATATCATTTCATATCATTTCTAAGCCACCTGATTTTAACTAGCATTTTCAAGGTCAATCTTTTATATTTCAACAGTCAACTATCATTATTGCTCAGTGCTCTTATTTTTTAAAAAATAACATAATTATTCTGGTTTGCATAAAAATAAAATGTAATTCCAAGCCCTAAGCATGTAAATTAATATAAATATGGGGATAGAGAATGAACTGTTCAATTTACTGGATTTATTAAGTAATAGTCACACATTGTATTAAATAGATGATACATTCATATAAGAATATATTAATAAATCAGCTATAAAATAAAAATATTATGTTTATGGATGGATTAAACAATACATAGATATTAACATTAAAATATTGCTTCAAACTATTCCAAGATTTTACATTAGGTGGGACATCTATGTTTGAGTTTGTACCAAGTAGCATATGAGGTAATGTGTTTTAAATGTTTCATTTTTTTAGTCAATCAGACATAGATTGAATCTTGATTTTGAAACTGTCCAGATTTGATCACCTTGGCAATTTGACTAACTTTCTGAAACTTGACAAAACATTCATTTGTTGTGAAAATGTATTGAATAACACTTTAAAAGGAGATTAACCTAGAAAACGAACCAGAGTATATACTCAGTGAATTTTACCTATCATCATTTTTATTATTACTATAAAATTACTGTTCAAATGTCATTTATTGGGAATAGAAACAAGTATGAAAATATTTTGTTTTGGCTGGGTATTTACTCAGCGGCATAAGGTCCTGCCTTGCAAAGCATGCAGTCGTGAGTTCCATCCCTGGTACAAAAAAAAAAAAAGAAAATTGTTTAAAAACCTACTACCAGCGAAGTCTTTTCTACAAGTATTAAATTCATCATTACGGTGCTCATATTTATAGTCATTATAAAATTAAAATAATTATATGAAGTATAAGAATGATTCACTCTATAGACAATATTTTTTCTTTTTTTTCTTGTGAAAACAAAAGGGTATAAATAGCATCAATAAAGAATTTCAAATCAGAGTTATAACAAATTGGAAAAATTAGGAATGAAGTTTTATACAAATATTTATATAAGAATTAAGATGTAGAATTAATTTTGTTTTTGTTATAAATGAAAATGTTTAGAAATAGATATTAACCATACATCAGGGAATTTGAAGCATGCTATCTCCCCATTACACATCTTCCTTAAGGACTCTAGGTGGACAGTTCTCTGATGGGACCTTTTAAAAGACTGTTTTCTCAAACCAAGTTCCAGTTCATCTCATTTTTCTAGGAAATCTGTGAAAATCATTGCTACATATAATAGTTCAGTTTTGTTTATAAAGATAAAAATTTAATACCACAGTCATTTTCCAGCTTTTAAAACTGTGGTTAAAAAATAACAATTATTCCTCTTAAAAGCTACCATGTACCAGACCTTGTGCTAAAATTTTATATTTGCTTATTCAGTCTTCAAAAACAAAAACCCCTGAGACAGGTGCTATCATTACCCTCATTTGTAAAATGTGGAAAAGAAAGCAAAGAGTTATAATTTTCTTTATGTTCTTCAAATGAGTAAGAGTCAGGGCAAAAATTCAAAAGCAGTCAAACTGAAAACTGAATTCAAGATTTAATCTGTTAAAACTTAAAGAGTCCTTATTGGTGGATAAAAGTCTATCTAAATCAGATTCAGTTGTACAAGTGCATCTTTTTAAATTTCTTTTATCAGACACACATGGGGTTGTGAACACTGACAACAAAAAATATTCTCTGAATAGGCTTCTTATTTCTCATTCTGTTTTTCTCCTTTTCTTTGTGGGTCTCTTATTCATTCATTTTATGTTAATTGCATTTACTCCCTCTTGGGAAAGTAAGAAGGTAATTAGTTTCTCAATAAGATGAATAACTTTCTGGAAATATTTAGACATAGTTAATGTGAAATGCTAAGCTCAGACAGTAAAGCAAAGTTAAGAAGTTTGCTCGTGAAAATATCATTGTAAGATAAATCAGTGGGTCAAAATATGTAAAATTCTAGTTGGTTTTAATGTACTTCTCCATTCCATATGGTTTGTGTAATTGTCATATATAAGGGTTTTGACATGAAGTTTTTGCTCCAGATTATCTTCTTTCTTTCTGTGTAATTCTCCCCTTCCTGATTTACAGTACAGGTCATGATGGAAAGTGGAAAGACATGTCTCGACATTCCATTTGCGTGACTGAAAGATCAACATCATTCACTTGAGTTAACTGAGTTTCTTTTTCCCCCCTCCTGTCTTGCTGAAATACAAATACAGCCTTAGCTTTACTCTGGACAAGCACAATTCATTTGATATCAAAACACAGCACAACTTTGTGTAGTAATTATAAATTAGTGTAAACATTACTATTTAAAAATTTTATTTTCCTTTTCACCATAAATAAATCATTATCATTTTTGATTCTGTCAAACCACATCTCATTTATAATGCATGGTCTTTTGGGATTCAACTCATTCAGTTGTTCATGCCATTCTATTATGCTAAGAAACTTGGTATTTGCTTATTTCACAGCTGCTTTGTGGAGGTTCAGAAAGTCTGAAATTAAAATCGTAAGGTTTGTATTTTTTTAAAGGTTTCTAATCAGAAAAACTCTATAATAAAGAGGAATAAAATGGTCAATTTCTAGCGGTTATTAAGGCGCTTATGAGCATTTATTTCTGTTTTTATAATTTATGAAAGCCAAAGTTAAATTAAACTAAAATAAATGTCATATGATCTTTCAAATCTCATGAAGTCATGATTAAACATTTTTAGTAAAATATTCTTTTGACTTGATATCTTAAGATAAAATATCTATCACCAAAAGTTGTGCTGTTAAAAAGCTTTGGAGATGATCATTTGAGTATTTGGGTTCTATTATTTCTTCTACTATTTTTGCCTTCATTCACCTGTAAAATAAGGACAAGAGTGCCAATACTACCTATCTCATAGGTTTATAGTGATAAAAAACTATGTAAAAACTTTTAAAAACATAAAATAGATATCAGATATATGTATTTCAACCAATCATAGCCTTGTTTATATTTCTGACACCTCTTTGTATAACTGAAAAGTCCTGCAGTACAAAGACACTTTTTCCTATCTTATATGATTTATTTCTGCCCAGGACAAAGAGTTATTTGGTTGTTAAAAACTAAGTATCTTATACATGGGAAATTCTCATCTGCATTATTATCATCTACATTGTTCCAGCCAAGATTTAATAATTAAATGTCCATGTTACTTTTTGCATTTATGATATGTATTTTACTTTTCCCATATACTTAACAGTTATAGACTGGAGTTATAGCTCAACAGAGTAAGAACCTGCTTGACATGCTCAAGGTCATGAGTTCCATTCCCAATATAAATGAAAAACAAAAGAAGAAAAAACAATTAAACTCAAGTTCAAGTATATATAGCTTATTTTCCTTAATTAAACTTTATACTATATGGAGAAAACTAAACATTCCAGAAATGGAATTGAAACTTATTCCATACTTAATCTCAAAATGAATTTCTAAAAACAAACACTTTTTGTAAGTTACTATTTTCTGAAGTTCAAGAAATTTAAGGGAAGTCCTTCTCAAGAAACTTATATATTAAGAATGTGTATTATTAAGCCCTTATCTAACAACCAAACTTGAATATATAAGGCTTCTTCTAGCAGAATCTAACATTATCATTTCCTTCTAATAGATTATAAGTTACAGAAGTATATACTATTATTTTAATGAAGGCTAAAATACCTGTATTACTACACTGTTATGTTTTCCCTTGGTAGACTCATGGTCTTTACATAGCACTAGCATTATGAGAGTTGTCCCTATGCCAGGTAGTAGACATTTGATGTAGAAAGAGTCTTACATTCATAGGGAATTTGATCTGATAAGCATGTTATAGATATAACCTGTGATTATTTTTCTACATAGCTTAACCTTTCCTGAGGCCATGTTTTGAAAACCAGTATAAAGGAATACTCTAAGTAGGTCACTGAATATACTGGTCCACTTATGTCTATTTCTATTCTATATATCTATAATACACAAACACATGATCAACTTGTACAATACAAGTGATGAATTGAATTTAAAATTTTTTTTAAATAACTACTGGCAATGTAAATTATAAATTTCATTTGACCTTCTAGTTGGAGTGAAACTATTTACAAAAATAGACTTAAAAATAAAACCCTCAAAATTAGGTTACATTTTTGCAAGGCAGATCATTTGAAACTGTACTAGTTTCTTTCAGGAGCTATTATGACATGTCTGAATTTTTCTACACATTGTTCTCTTTTTATATTAAAAAAGTCAACTACTAATATGATTCTTTTGTTTTGGCTAGTGATCCTGTGACATCCCTATCATCCAAGATAAAGGGCATCTAAGTAACACTCTTAAGTGTTTCTGATGGACCCTTGTTGGAGCTCTTTTTGAGTTTCTGCAATGTTTTCTTTAAAAGACAATATACTTTTTGCTGAAATTATTCTCCTCCGATAACTTATTATATATGCACTTCATTGATTTAGTTTTTTCCACTATGTGATTGCATTTTTCTTTTTCTATGTATACTGATTTCTGCAAAGTTACGGACTGAGCATCTCGAATTACTCTCTGGGTGGTTTATGTAAATAATAATAATCAAAACCCCTGAAGCTCCTTCCTTGTTCCCAGTGGTATCCCACTGACCTCTTTTCAGCTTGAAAAGGTTCTATCTATTGCTGATTTTTTTTCTTCCCACTGGCAATTTTCAGCCTACTGTGCTTCTTCATCTGGTTTCTTGACTCTTTCTTGACTTAAAATTAATTATTGAAATGTATCAGATGCACTCTGAAAATGTCAGTGTATTTGGTTGGACTTACTAAGAAGCACAGTTTTTCAGCCAACTTGAATTTGGAACTGAATTTCAAGTAGTTTCTTTCTCTACACATCCTTTTCACTGGCAACACAAAAACATAATGCAGACAATCTATACCGTCTCTGAAAAGGTTTGTGCTGTAGAGGGCCATTTGTCTCTATCACTTTAAAGCAGCATGTTTATCTTTGCATTTGAGTGCCTTTTTTATATTGATACTTTAACAAACACTTTGCACAGAACTACAAGAGACTCACAGAAGCTGTCCATCTATCCTCCTGCCTCCAAACCAGCCCACAGCTAATTTAATCTGTCCAGTTCAGATCGCTATTGATCTTGCTATAAAAAGAATTCATGACTCCCTTGTATAAGGTAGAATATTCTATACACCTTATTCTCACAAACTCAGGCACAGGAATTCATACACTGAATAGCACAACAAAACAGTTTGTGGGTACAGCACTTTAAATAAAAAGATTAACATCTCTTGAAAACAGGGACAGAAGAATTTCAGAAAATCTTCCTGGTACAGGCTTAGGAACAGAAAAGATGCTTTTAAATCATGAAATGTAATATTAAAAGAATGTTAATAAAATATATAAAAGCTCCTTAGATTTCATACTTCATCATTAACTTATAAAACAATTACTAGGAACCTATTATATTTTAAGGTTTGCCTTAGGTGCTAGTTAATTGGTGTTTACAATTAACGATAGAATCAGAATTTCCAAACTTACAAAACGATTGAAGCAGAGAAAGATAAATAAGAACAGAACAAAATAAGTAGACACTAGAGTTATTTCTAAGTGATTAATAATGTGGAGCAAAGATAAGGAAGTGTTTGGGGGCATGCTTGGAGTGGTGGCATTGATATTTTCAGAGAGTAGGAATTTCTATTTTAAATTGACTAGGTGACATTTGGCTATTTAAAGATGGTGAGAATGGGAGTACTGGAGAAGTACTCTGAATCAAGGGTAAGACCAGTGTCACGTTCCTTAGAAGGTATGTTTTTGGCATACTTACGGAGGAGCAAGGAGTCTGCACGGAGCATGTATACCGAGACTGCAGAAGAGTAGATGGAATCAAAGGACTCATAGGACCTTGCTGCAAAGAACTATGTAAGGTACTTTATGAATTTGGCTTTTGTGGAGCAGTGTGATACAATCTACCTATGAATTTAAAGGATCATTCTGCTCTTTTGTTGGTACAGTTGAAGATGTGATTGTAAAACTGTGGGAATGGGATATTTGTTTAAGCATGTGTTAGCACTTGCTAAGAAGAAACTTAATGTCATTTGTCCAGTTCCGATCACTATTGATCCTTGTATAAAAGGAATTCACAACTCTCTTCCATGTGGCAGAATATTCTGTAAGCCTATTCTCACAAACTCAGCCACAGGAATTCATACCCTGAACGGCACAGCAAGGCAGGTCGAAAGAGGAAGGACTTGCATGTGATTCGGAGGGACAACTAATGAAATTCTTATAGTTTGGAGGGAAAGTGCAGAGAATGAGGAGTCAATGATGCTTCTGTGACTTTGGCTTACGCCAAATGGCACAACCTCTAGGTCTTCAAACCCCATTAATTGGGATGGAGAAGACTGAAGGAAATAATATATAGGAGCTAGATGTAGACCAGTGATAAACCTGTTGCTTTGTAATATGTGAGGTCCTGGATTTAGGAATAAGGATGACTCAACCCGAAAAAAGTAATAATGTACTGTATCTATATATGAAAATTCCATAGCTTATAGCCATTCTCCATAGCTGAGGTGTCTACCTTTTATACATTATATACATCATTCATAAACATATAAGTGTAATAACATACAATTGTATGGTAATCCATAATATGATTAATCCAAATCTTTTTCAATTCATGGACTAAGGTTGTTTTTGTTTGCCTCAATATATAAAGCAGCACATAATTTTAAATATGCTGAGCATTATAGTTCTTTAAATTTTGAACACCCAAAAGCTACAGTTTTGGGTTAAATGATAGAACAAATGCTAAATTTTCTTTTGCATTACTCCAGGTAATTTTCAAATAAAATTGCTAAAATGAACATCTTTATCAATACAAATTTGCAAACAGTAGCTACAACCTCATTGAGTCTTATCCAGTCTCAAATAAAATCATGTAGGAATATAGCATTAATTTTGATGGTTCCATGTGAACAATTCTCACTTCTAGAATCTGCTTATTGATAATAAACAGGTAACGTTTTACCTGGAATATTTTTAACCATTACTTAATCAATTTTTTCGAGAAATAGAGAATCATTGGGTAGCAGGTTTGGCTTTCAAATATAACTTTTAAAAATGATTTTTATTATTTTATTTTAAAGTATTCAGAAAGACAACATCATATGTTAGATTACTTAGAACTTAGTAGTTACATATACTCTTATCTTTTAAATTTTTATTGTTTGAATATTTTCAAATTTAATTTCATATGGTCTCTAGTAATGATATCTAAGTTTTATATTCATGAAATAGAAATGGGGAATTAGAGACTATGCTTTCTTCTCAATTATATATTTTTAAATACTTTATAAGTGGTTTTGTTTTAGCACAAGATTATGTCTGATAATAAATTATGGAAATTTTATATAAGGAATTTTACATGAAATTAATGTTGAACATGTAATAAAATGAGATGGTGTTAAATATTTTACCTGAAATTTCATGTTTGATAATCTTTTTCCTTTCAATTTTTCCTATTCTCCATTTCTTCATATGTTTGCTTTCCTCTTAACATGAAAAACTACTTTTTATATTCCTCCTATTCATCCTAATACATTGAAATGATCAGCAACAATTTGTCAATAGCCCCCTATAAAATGAAAAAGAATATGTTTGCCAGTCAAAGACAATGATCATACTATTTACTTTACATATGCATTTTAACAAACAAAAAACATTTCTATTCAATTAAAATCTTCCCAAAGGAACAACTGAGACATTATAGAAACATAAATCATTACATACCACTCAGGTGATTCCATCAGAGGCTTTTCAGGTAGAGTTGCTTGAGCTTGCTGATAGCTATTGCAGATACTGAATATTTCCTTTTTACATATTATGTGTGTAGAAAATGAAAGTGCATTTCTGCAGCTGGCAAAATGTTGTAGTTCCATTATGTTTTCTTCCTAATTTTTATTAAGTCTTGACATCACAATACTGAACAGCCTAACCACTGCTTCATTTAGGACAGTGGAGCAGGATGAACACAAAATATAAGCAGATTGGGAAATAGAGGAAGGAATTAGAAAACACGGGCACACCTGTGAGACACTGTAGATTAAGTGATAAGGCAAATATTACAGTCATATGTGGTCACTTGATTTTCTTTCCCTGTGGACATAAAACTGATATTTGCACTCTACTGTACTCTATTAAATTTTCAATAGCATTATGTTTAAAATAGTACATCTCACATTTCAGAAGTACTTTATTCCTAAAAATTCCCAATGATCATCTGAATGTTAAAAATGCCCCACTATATTTGTTTAATGTGGGTTGAGGCCAAACTTCAAGTTTTAAAAGATGCTTTATCTGCCAAGTACATAAAGCAAAGCACAATAAAATTAGTTATGTCTGTATAATGCTTCAAAATTGTGTTACCACATTATAAAGTTCACCAGAAGCACTGCAAATAACATTCTACATGTTTCTGACTCTCCATTACTTGTTTACCAAGCAATTTTACTTACATTTATCTAATTATTCCTTATTAAAGGTGGTGAGATAACAGCAATACAAATCAAGAATGTGTGACTAACCGATATTAAGTAACTTATTTTAGCATTTCCAATGAATAAATAGTAATGCTGAAGCAGATCTTCACATTGTGTGAGAAATAATTTCCTATCTCACACTTCTTTAAATGTTTATATACTAATAGACATAAGCTGCTCAGCTTCCATTTGACAGTGTGCATAGGAAGACACTTAATGTAAATGAAGGATCATTAGGAGATTGGAGGAAGGAAAGGCGATATGAGTGGGAAAAAAGAAAACTGAGGGCCGTAGAAGTAACTTAGCTTGACTGAGGCCTTCAAGGGGAAGAAAATTCATTCAGTTTTCTCTGATGTGCTGGTGTCATGTAAATGAAAGAAAGAATAGTAAATGTATATAATAGTAGCAAATAAATACAAATTGATGGTACAAGATGTAATATGCATACTGTTTAAGTATTTGAAATAAAACGAAAAGTGAAAATTCATGAAAATTCAGGGTCTTATTAGTTCACAAATAAACCATTGATGAGATCATCAAAACTAGCTGCATAGGAGAATGTAGGCTCTTTTGTTTCTGTTCATTTCTTGTTTTGACACTGAGGAAAAATTCTCCAATAAACTATGGAGTGTAAGGTGATATTAAATGGACTTCACAGAAAGCCACATGGCAATTGATACTGTACAATTCTTTGATAAAAATGGACTTTCAGTGAAAGCTAGGATAGCATTTGAAACAATGGAGTACGATCCATTTTTTAACTTTCTTCTATAATATCAAGCATTTCAGTGCTTTTTAAAAACTCATATAAATTATTTGATAAGTAAGTTTAGAATATTTTTCTTCCATGAATTGTAATTTCCATTAGTGAAATAAGACATTTTCATGTAACTTTTTAAAATCTCTATCAAACTTCCAGGAACTTTTCAACATATCAACCTTTTGCATCATCCTGCTCCTAACAGGTCTCTATACTACTAGTTTTTTTTTTTTAATAAAAGGCACTGACAAGTTTATTTATACTCTTATGATCAATGTTATTTATGTCTAGACAGCCACTGGGGAGAAATATACATGCTGTATCACCAGAAGACAGGGAAGCAGGCAGGAGAGCCTAAATTATCCTTGTAGTCCTTTCTAGCCTCACTACTTCTCTGCCAAGCTTTCCAGTGAGTATCTCTGTGTGTGGAGGAGCATCACTACTCCTGCCGAATGCCAGCCTACCAACGTGCAATGAAATCAGAGCCTGAGATGCAAATGCTACAGAAAAGATCAGAAGAGAGATACTGGGTTAGATACACTAAACACAGCTCCATGGCATATGATATGAAAACTTCCCTACATGTTTTACTAGCACTTTCCACAGCTGTCTCATCTCGGGTCCCATTTGGGTGGGTTTCCTTTATATACTTTGTGATGTCTTGTACTTGTTACTCGCTTAGCATCTTGAGCATGTGATTATCTTTATTCATATGTCTTGATCTCTTACACAATCAGAAACTTTACTAGTCCCTCATATCAGGTCTGGTCATCTATAGGTATTAATTGCATGTCTCTTGAATATATTGAGTGAATCATGAAGGTATTCAGACAGTCCATGTAGATAGTTGTAGCTAATAATAACAATATTGCAAATGAAAATAGGTGACTCTTATTAAACACTTACTAAGCTAAGATGCTTTTCTAAGCACTTTTTATCCTTTATCTCATTTCATCTCTATTATAATCCTAGAGAAAATAGAGTTGCTATGCGCTTCATTGTTAAAGCATTAATTTGCATAATTATTCTTTTGGTATTTCCACTTTCCAGGTGTGACCTCTTTATTCTACTTATCTTTCATTATTAAATGCTTTAATGAAGCACAGATTAACTTTGCTATAAATTTCCAATCCAAAAGACTACACTTGCTCTAAAATACATACAATATAGGTTATAACTGTTTCTTAGAATATTTTTTAGAGTAACCCTTAGAAAAAACAATGGCAAGGAAGTCACTGTGGAAGGGAATAGACACTTTTGATGTAGTTATGTTATATGACCATGCAAGGAGAAGGCATTGATGATAACAACACTATTATCACTAAGCCCAGGATGTTTTTAAATGCAAATTTTCATGAACTTACTTGGGATTGAAATAAATGCATCATTATCTGTTACTCAGTTCATTCACTTTCAAGTTCTATTTATCTATACCTTAACCATTTTGTTCATTTAATTTTGAAAAATCTAAGGACACATTTGGCATCAGTTTTTATTGTTATTTTTGCTATTGCTTCTTTGCTTTAGTTTAGTGTATTTGTTTTTTCTGAGAAAAATTTTAGCTAGTCATCAGGATAGCATAGAAAACCTGTTCTTTTCATTAGTATAATTTCACCATGTATTTCTCTTTTCATCTTGCATCAGATGTTAACCATAAAGACTATTAAAGCTATACACTTAGATGCATACACTTTTATATCTAATCCTCTTCCACTTCATATTAAAATTTTAACCTTTGATAATGCATTTGCATTTTGCTGGAAATATTAGTATTTTTTCACTAGCTCAACATCTTTTCAGCTATATTTTCACTTCAAACAACTTTTTGATATACAGGTTAATATATGCTGAAATGATATGTTCTCTGCTATTTAATTTGCTTAGGTCTTAAAAGTCTTCAAAAATCTCCCTCATTTGTATTTAATTTGTACTTGAAAATTTGGGAGCAAAATTAGATTGTTACAGCCAATACGATGAAAAACACAAACATCCTTCTCAATGCCATGTAATATTAGAACCATTCTATGAGTCACTGAAGAATATTTTAAAGACTTAGGGGCAATGGGAAATATATTCTATAATCAAAAGATATATCATCTCATTTGATTATATAATATATCGTTTGACTATTTAGTTTTGATGTTGTTTAAATACATTCAAACTCCATGTGAAAAAAAAAAAAAAAAGAGGAAGTGGGCTGGGGATTTAGCTCATCAGCATAAGCTCCTGCCTTATAAGCATGAGATTGTAACTTTGATCCCTGGTACAACAACAAAAAGAAATGAGAAGAATAAAGCACTTTTAGTATTACTTTTTATTATATTATAAATATGCTCTGTAGTGGGGCTGTTTTAAAAATAAATTTTAAGAATAACAAAGACCATGATATAGAATAGTTACTATTTTGAATGTCTGATTTTTCTATGGCACAGACAGAGAAAATAATTACACTATCATTTGAGAAAAATAATGATAATCTTTTATTTATTTGACTTTTACTACATTAGATTTGTCCAGGCTATCCATGAGCTTACTATTGAAGTACAAGAATAACAACAGGAGACATCATTTGGCAGAGCTTCTAATTGAGCAAATTTTTAAAAAATAACTTGATTTATGAAAAAATAAATATTTACATCTTTCTTACTCAGAAGAATTACTGCAAAATTAGGTACAATATAAACACTGGATTTGGAACTTAAGTGAGAAAAGAATTTAATATTAAATGAAGTAGGCTTAAAAAATCATTCAAAAAATAATTACCAAGCAGCCTTGAATCTGTGACAGAAAAAAAACTGAAAGAGGTAGAATATGAAAAGTCACTCAGCTAAGAAAAAATTCAGCCCATGGGCAGAGAAAGAGCATGGACACTTGTGGAGGAGATGGTAAACAGCATCTAACATAAAAGTTTAGTCAGCAAGTCTAGAATTCACTGAACAAGAGTATGCAGTGAGAAAGAAACAGTACATTTGAACATAAAGTGTGCTTATTGCAAACTTGACTTCTTTTTTCCAGTGGAAAATATTTTTCAAGTTCTTTCAACAAGTTGAATGATGAACCTTTTACACATATTTTTATCATAGATGTATTTTCTAAAATATCACTTTGGTACAACACATATTTAAATTTGCATATTTTATTGAGAACATTGAGAAATGGAACAGTTTTATATTTTTATATTTCCTGTAATTTTATTTAAATCTGCCACATATGTGTCTTTGATATCATTGTCTTGTCATCAATAAAGCTATTTTTTGATTCATTTAACATTATTTCTCCCTAGCAGGTTTTAATTTCCATTCAATTTGTCTCAGATACTATAAAACTTTTTGATTTGTGTATGCTGTGCTCAAAGTTTTAATCCAATATCTAATGACATAATGTTGTTCATGAAGTAATATATTTCTCAAAATATCTTTTGCAAATTTGACAGAAAACACAATTATGAAAGCTTATATTTATGACTAAAATCTGTGACACTTTTTTTATTTTTGTTTTTAAGAATTATATCAAGTAGTCTTTATATCAGAAATATCACTAAATGAAGTAATTTAGTAAATGTATCTTGATCATTGAAAGCAATAATATATATCCTAAGTTTTCTTAGAAATTATTTTAGATCAAATGAATTAGTCACAGTTATAGCAGCAAATACTCAAAACACTGGGAATTTGAACAGAATTGAATAAACTTTTAACAAGGAAATATGTAGGATACAGGATGACCACAAGAAACAATGCACTACCATATCGGAGATAACTGAGGAGTTATTCCTAGCCGTCAACCTGAAGACACAAAAGAAGATAATGATTTTTAAGGTAACAAAGAGAATGGAGTAAAGAAGGGCACCTTTGAAAGTTAGGTAGAACCACCTTGATGTGACCCTGCAGGAAAGTCTGATTCTGACCTTTCCCTTTTCTCCCTTTGATCTCTTGAAACAGGTCCACATTTGAGTAACTTAAGCACAGGCCAAAACAAAAATGTCCATTTTGTAACTTATCATGGCAGAAACAGAATAAAATAGAGAGCAGGATGTAGATCAAGACTGGGGTAAAAATATATATATATATCTAGTACAGGGAAAGCTTTAATCTCTCTCCTCTTTATTTCATATATGTACACAGACATACACAGAGTCACGCGTGTGTAAATTAGAATTTTCCCAAATAATCGAAATGTTGAATTGAGATTATAGTTGCGCTGTAAAGGTTAAACTTTTATCATCTTCGAAGAATGAGAGCAGACGAAGAACTTTTGGGGCAGCAGAGCATCCATTCCAATACTTTTTGTTTAGAAAGCCTCTCTGAAGTTACTACTCAATCCTGAACATTAATATCCAAATTACCTCAGCTCTTGGAGAAAAGATCCTGGAGAGATTTTTGTACTGCAGGTAAATATTGAATTAAGATAATAAAAATAATTTTCAAAAGAATTACAATTGGGAGGACAGAGAAAGGGCTGTAAAGGGAACAAATATACAAAAGCAAAACAAGATAAATAAAGCACATATTGTCAGTATTGCAAATGACAAATTCTTTCCTTACTCAACAAATAAAAGATGTTTAAAGAGATACTTTTATCATGTGATTGCAAAGGTAGGCAGATCTGCTTCCCATGATTGATGATATTGTTTTCTCTTTTAACATGACAGAATTTGTTAAAAAGCTAAAACAAAATAAAACAACCTTGCTCCCAGGGATATTGGGAGCTGTACTGCATTTAGAAGGTGTGTATACAATATTCAGAAAACTTAAAATACTTCTCAAAAGCTGGAACATTGTCAGAAAAGTAGTAAGACTGTCCTGGATTTGAGGAAGCAAAAAAGACAGGTCATGATAGAGAAATATTGGTGGAAATAAAATGTAAGAGAAAGAAAAGAGAAATGTAGGAAGAGATAGAGTTGCTTTTCAAAAGGGGATGAATATAAAAGGAAAGAAAAGCAACTGGAAAGAAAGGTAAACACTGATTCACGATGCCATACATTGCTTCATTACTGCTGCAATTTTTATTATCTTAATAGTGCATTTAACACACACACACACACACACACACACAGTCCGTGTACCTGTTGGCTTGATACTAAAAGATAGATACTAAGCTGCCTTCTCAAGGGTTGCCTACTCCCTCTTCAGGCCAGAGGATCTAGGGCCAGCTAGGAGCAAGCCGATTAGACAAAACTGAAAATGGAACAGACAAGTAGAGCCCTGTACAAGAGTAATAGCAGTCAAAATGCCTGTCTGGAGGTAGTACACCGAGATTCAGTTGTTTTTTAGTTATTAATTTACATAGGACTTGATGTGACCCTATAAGTGTAGCTAAGCACTAATCTCCAAGAAGATTACTCTGCATTTTCTTATTCTTTTATGTAGGCCACTACCTATTCAAACAAACAAACAAACAAACAAACAATAGAGAGATAGATGCTAGTCACTTTGAAAATTTATTCATTGTCATCACAGAATAAAGCAAATCAAGCTTCCCGAAGAAATTTTGTGAGATTGTAAAAGCAAAATCAATAAAATATTACTGTTGACTGCAAATTTAATCTCAATAAAGCAAAGGCATACTGTCATTCTATTTGTTTTAAAAAGAAAAAAGTAACATTTTAACAAAATTCTGAAGAATACTATTTTTAGAATATGCTCATTTAAAAAATATGCAATAAAAACAGAATATCTGCTCATAAAAGTACAAAATTGACATGTTCATATGAAGTGAAAATAGTTTTCAATTTATACCAAATTACAAATGACAAGAAGTTAGATTCTTTTTAGTTCTGCTTTACAGAAATTCAATGCTGATAGCGTAGTCATTCATGTTGTTTTCAAAACAAATTATTTTACTTCAATATGATTTCTCATAATTTATTTTAATTCTGGTATTATTGTAATGGTGCAATCCTATAAACTGCCACTTTAGATATCAGTGCTGTTTTATTTTTCTTTTACTTTTATTATTTTATTGAAAAAAGGATAAAACTTAAAATAATAGGAAATAATTTTAAAATAATTTTCATAAAAATAATAGGAAATAACAATTTTAATACATTGCATATTGTCATCTTCAAAGTAACTAGAGAATAAGATATGGACATAAAAATTCTCCAATTGATATTAGCTTGAAGATTCCTTTTAAATGAAATCAGAGGCCCTAATAGTATAGCTGCCTTGTGCTTTTCTGTTTCGGAGAGTCTCACTTAAAAGAACTTCTGTTTTGTTCACCAAAATTCAGCAGCTTCCATAATGCTGGTCAGGTTATAAAGATTTTAAGAATGTCTTACAGAATTTGAAAACCCTGTTATTACAGTTTTATTTTAAAAGCTATGTCTCAGGAAAAGCCAAATAAAAGATGTATAAAAACGTATGGGGTGTGGTACAGAGTTTCTATGGTTTCTCTAGACATTTCCACTCTCAAGCTGGAAGTGATCACCAACATGGATGGATCCTGGATATATATATTCATAGCATGAAAAGTGATGAGCCAGTTTAAGCATATGGAAAGGCAAGAATTAAGCTAACTTTAGAAATGATTGGAAGTTTACAGAGTTCAAGTACCATCATGTCTCTTCATGTCTCTTTTTCATCCACTTTCTCCCTACATTCATCTAATTTGGCTGTATTCTTAGTCTTTGACCATAAAAGGCAAAATTCTGCTTTGGATTCTAATTGTACCAAAATTTACCTACATATATACCTGAGTGTGTGTGTGTGTGTGTGTGTATATATATATATAATATATATATAATATATATTATATATATATATATATATATATATATATATAATCATTGGCTCTCTCATTATCAGAATGAGAAAAAGATGACTCTTCCATCTCTCAAGAGTGTGTGTGCAAGCTTGCGTGTGTGTGTGTGTGTGTGTGTGTGTGTGTGTGTGGTGCATGTTTTGTGTACTATATTGTGTTGTGTTTGTATCAGTCCTTAAAAACAGAATTTAGTCTGTTTGTGCTACTGTTTTGCACTAACCATTCCTTCAGTTGGATTGGGTACCTCGAATAGCAGATCTAAATCTTATAATAATATTTATGATGAAGGAAAGAGAAGAAAGTAATTAGCTGCTTTCTCCACATCCTCCACTCTGTGCAAGAAACTTGGATAGAGAAAAATCAGCCCTGCTTGACAGGTTAGAAAGTAGTAGATGTTCACTACTAGTCTCCTGGAGATATTTTCTTCAAACACCATTTTTAATGAAGAAGAGAAGAATAACAAAGCATTGATCACAGTGTAGAACACTTAAGGAAACGAAGAGAGCCTAGAGTGTTAGAATTCATTGCTATATATTAGTGAGATTAAATATTTCAACAAATCTTTCTTATCATTCTTTTTATTAAAAGTTACACAAAAGTATATTTTATTGCCTTAACCAGCCTCTTTGTACATAAGTTTTAAGTATCTTTGTAAAATAAGTTTATGATACTATACTCAATCACTTGAATTTCAAGATAAAGTCAATATTTTTATTTTAAAATTTGCTTTTATAGTTAGATTAATTTCTTTCAACTTAAGAGAAAACATTTCCTTGTCAAAGTAATTGGCTACACAGATCCTGTTTCAATTCAGAGGATGATGTCTGTTATCAGTTTATTTTAAGCCATTTTGAAGAATTTGATTAATAATGATGAAATCTGATCATATTCTAAGAGTATCAAAATGAATCTTTTCATGATTCCTTCGATTTTCTACTTTGATATGTCATGTAATTATTAGTATTACCTGGTGATTTTTCCTTTAAAAATAGAGATAAGTGACAAATGGCTTAATGAGTAGAAAACAGAAAGCTGTGCTATTGTTCACAATATCACATGCCAATAACAAATTCTAAGTGAATTCTGAATGACATAATTATTATGAGGGATGGTGCATAATGTCTGAAGACAATATATATCAAGCAGATAACTAACAATTGACCTTATCTGTCATACTATTTTTCTTAAACCAAGAATGATATTTGTGAGAGATTAGTAGTAACTGCTTGATATTGGTCTTTGTATTATACACATCATATTTATTCTACAAATATTTGCTATAAAATATTTGATTATTTATGAGATCATCTTCTAAATTATGTATGTTAAGAATATATTATTTATCCACTTGATCCAAAAAAAAAGTTTGCTTTGACAAAAACATAGGCTGTCACTTTATTTTCAACTTGAAATTATGATTTTAAGAAGATCTGACAAGGTTGTTCCAAGAAATTGCAAGTTAACAATTAAAAAATTTTTATGCAATTGAAATTCTTACACCATAGAAATAATGAAATAGCATGATGGTTGAATAAAAATATCATTTTAATTTTCAGTGCAGACAAACACATTTCTGTTAATTCACTGATCTTTATTCGGGTTGTCAGAGCTCAAGGAAGGGAGGCAATCATAAGTGAAAGTTGCTGAATATGGCTTTTTATGACCTCATAAAATATCCCTAAAAACAACGCCAGTATTTTCCCTTATACATTCTACCAAATACTTCAACTTAAATTTCACAAAGACAATCAGAAGCATAAATAACATTTACAGTGTCCTTTGGAAAGGTATAAGAAAGGAACTAAAACATTTAGCTTGTTGATAGCATTCATTCATTCATTCATTACATTTAAATGTTTCAACTGAGTGTGTTCATTATAATAGGAGATTTTAATGTTCATAATTCATAGAAATTTCTAAAATGCCTCTTTATTTAAGGAATTTTCAAGTGATAAGAAACATATAACCTAATTAGGAAGCTAGCTAATCAATGGGTAAAGCTCAGAGAGTGTGATAATAGTCATATATCATCACTGCAGGAAACAGGAACCTTGGGGGCAGAAAATAGGGTGTCCCTTTCTAGGCCATCAAAAACAGTCATGGCTGATATCTCTATAACAAAAGACAGGTGAACAACAGGAAAAAATAACAAATTTTTTCATAGTTTTATGTGACACAAGACTAAAGATCTAACAAGCCAGGTGAAGTGCCCTCCATTTTATACTTAGGTTCGATAAGTGATAGATAAGTGTGTAGATATATGAGTGTGCAAAAAAGGCAGGGATTTCTTTTTTGCCAGTTTTCATTCAGCAGGTGATAGAGTAATCGTTCTAGGTCTTCTGGGTGAGTCTGTGTAAAAACCTTTTCTGTTTCCTATCATTCATCTTGGGTGAGAACAGGGATGAGAGAAGAGTGCACAGATGGTCAGAGAAAAATATGGCTCCGAAGGCTGGGTCTGAGGTGAGCCTTTGTGGGAGCATTTTCCAAGTCCTGACAGAGTACAGATTTGTCAGATTTTTCATAAAATGTAGAATAACAGTAAGAAAGGCTTGAGTTTTGATCCCTTAGAAAACCTGATTCAAATGCTGAAAAGAAAAAAATGTGGCACACAAGTGTTTTGAAACAGGGTGTAGATTGTGACTTCAAGTTTTTTAAAACAAGTATATGGTGCCAAAAAGGGAGCAAAGGAAAATGCTCCATTTAGATGATAATTTAGATGCCAACAATATAATTTATTATACCAGCAAGTGAATTTATTACTTGTTATCTGGTGAAATATATTTAATTACTGACTAACCTGCTCGAATTTATGCTTTAGAAGATTTTACTAAGTAGAGGTATAGTACATTACTTTACTTTAGGATGAATGAACTTAATACTTAGGTGAAAGTTTTATGGATTTCACCAGGGTGTGCAATGGATGCAAACCACCACAGATCAACAGATGGAAAAGTGTACAGTTGAGTCGCTTTATTTGTTTTTTAATTACTCTGGATATATTATTGGCCTGGCAGTGTTCACTTAGAGACAAAGGGAGGTAGAAAAATAGTAATGGGCAGGGATATATATATATATATATATATATATATATATATATATATATCGGGAAATGTTTTGTTGGTAGCACAGAGTACAGTAAATTAGCACCAGGTTGGTACTGTCACATAATTTGCTGGTAGGAGCACAACAGAGCAGCTTGTAAGAACAGATGAGCCAAGGCACAGCTAAAGCAATGAACATAAATCAGAGAAACTTAATTTAGCATTGGACGTCTAGATGGCGGTCAGTGATGCTGATCATTATTACCATACCGCCGTGCACAGAGGGGACTCAAAAAAATATTTGTTGATGGTAATTATAAATTCAACAAGAAACATGATTTGAATTTTTCTCCTCTTTAGATCATCCTTTCCAAGAAACATTTAGATGTTATCCTTACTAGTAAAACATGTCTTGTGGAGAAATATTTCCACCATTATGTGGACTTGAAGATACTCTTAATCATTATCTATTTCTAAACAAGCAAATTTATTCACATAGTGTAATCTAATTCCAGTGAAACAGCTCATCTGTGTGTCTTCAAGCAGATTCAATATTTACTTTGGTTTTATTTAAAATAAGAGTTTCAGTATATAATCCAATAATTTTAAAGACAAGTAGTAGTAAATATGACTCTGCCTTTTCAATACAGCAGCAATCTCATCCAAGATAAAACAATTTGGCTATTATACTACCGAATTCACTTGAACTCACAACCTCACATTATTGCCTTGTATTTCATATTCATTACATATATATATATATATATATATATATATATATATATAATTTTATCGCATTGTCATGGGTATGAGAAACCTCAGGGTGGATCTAAAAACCTAAAATAACTTATTTGCATGTGATCTACTCATAATTAATGTTATATTTTTCTATTAGTGAAAAACACTATTGTACACGTAGCTCAGGTTATTATTTGGAACAGATATTCATATGCTGCTGAGACTTTGATTTGGAATCCAAACAAAGGAAGGCAGAATTCGTTTTGAACTGTGACCTAAAATGATTATATTAATATATGATTAATGCTGTAACTTTTATCTTTCTTTTTGTTTTGCCTAAGGATGTTTTCCTGAAAATAGTTGGCATACTTTGCAGTTCTCTGTTATAGATCTTCATTACTGCATAGTTTTCTCCTGCATAGTCCAGACTTCCTTATGAATATCCATTTAAAACATTTAAAAGTCACACAATGAATGAAAAAGCAATATGAAGTCAAAATAATGAAATATTTTATGACATTAATCAGAACAAGGAGATGCATATTTCACATACATAAAAGTACAATTTACACAATGTGGTGTAAAATAAAACAAACAATACAACAGAGTACATTACCATGGTGTTGTATAAAAAATTAAGATCACTTCCATGTGAACATTTAAAAATAGAACTTGACTGTCTCAGTACTAGCACTCTAGATGATGATAGCAACCCTTTATCTTGAGTTTGAGATAGGGGAGAGGATAATTAGGAAAAAAGAATTCAAAGTTTTAATCTAAGTTCTCTTGTAAGACATTGACTTGTGTTTTATTGGCCATAACTTAATTCTGTACTTCCATGTGGCTGTAAAAAAAGTCTAAAAATAGAGTCTTTATACTGGAAGTTGCAAACTCAGATAAAATTTGTGGAACAGTGAAGAGATACTGGGAAACCATTAGCAGCATCCACCATAATTATTTCCTTGAAGATCTTAACATTTGTCTTCTCTCTACTTTGATGTTTTCTTGCTTTAAGCAGCAGAATTATCGTTTTTGTTCACAAAATTTCTCCAAATTTTGTTACAAATATTTTCTTTGATAATGAAGAAGTAGGTCTAGGAACGTAGCTCAGCAGCACAATGCCCGTCTGGCAAGCACAAGGTCCTGAGTTTGAGTCCTGGTAATAAAAGATAATGAAGAAGTTATCATGACAGATGAATACACAATGACAAATACAAATGATAAATATAGATTTAATGAGTAATATATACCTTTATGGGAAAGAGACTGCAGAACTTTCTTCCTTATTATTCCATCAAATATTAGAAAGGTTTTTTGAGGTTTCTGGTTTGGTATTATGATTTCATTCTTTAAAAAAATGAATATATAACGTTAAACTTTCCAGAGATACAAAGTTTTCTTTAGTTGCACTGCTCTGAAAAAAATATGCTTTTCCAAAAATAAATTGTACATGTGGGGAAAATGTTCAAATCAATATGCAACTTGTACATTCAAAATTCCATTACTGCTAATGAGATTTGCAGACATAACTTGCACAGCAAGTTAGTCTGAAAATTTTCCCAGCTGCATCCTTCAGAGTTGGATGCTCTTTTTTTTTCTTTATTTAAAGAAGTCATTTTATCTCAGCATTCACTTTTCAATTTATCCTTTTGTGTACTAGTGTATTTATTCTACACAAAATCTAGGACTTACACGTAAAAGAAAAAAAAATTTGTTCACTGCATCTGTCTGAATCACAAACAACTCACCCACCTGAACTTTAGCACTTTGGCATAGTTCTGGTGTGGAATTCTTGCATAATTCATCAGAAAAGAAGAGGCATTCAGAAGTCAGTGTTCATCCAAGGATGTGCTAGAGTATTGATGGCATGAGGAAATAAACCCGCTCTATACATAATTTACATGAAGCAACTGACAATTTTTTATGGTTCATAATAGTTATTTTGATCCACTTAACATTGTTTGAGAATATTTTTAAGTCACATCATAAGAAAAATTAAATTAAATTGTTCTTCTTGATGTGTTATATTGTCTCATACTTTTACAGGTGTCCTCAGAAGGCAATTAATAATAATTACATCAAAATGTCTAAAAATAATTTTATTTTAAAAGCAGACAATACATAAAACTGTAAAAGGATATATATTCTCTTAAAATTATTGAAATGATTTTTACCTAATCTTTCCTTAGCCCACATACATGTGCTTCTTCATAAGAAGTAGAAAATTGATTTTTATTATATACAAATTCAGCTGAGAATATTTTTTATTAAAGTTGAAGCCTTTCACCATTTATTTTAGTTATATTCTCTACAAGGAAGGAGAGAATGTACATATAAGTATCATCAGCAGAAATATTTGCAAATATTGACCAAAATCATTTCCCAAAACTGTGTTTTACTGAACTAAAGAAGCTTTATGATTGAATAGATTATCTGTGTCCTCTATAGGACATAAATATGGAAAGGAATCTCTTTTTAGAGACTAAAATGCATTTGTCTTCTATTTAAAAATATACCAGTTTTTAATAAGGAAAAATAAAACATAATAGTCCTTCAGCATCTTCCATTAAATGGTTCCTGAACTCAACTTGCAAAAAACCAAGAATGCTGAATTGATTATTTTAAATGGTATAATATATTCCTATAATTTTTGCAAAACCTCCTATATATTTTTATAGTCCTAATAAAAATACAGTATGAATTCTTTGTAATAGTTGACATAATTCATTGGTTAGAGGATTAGTAGCAAGAAAATTGTGTATACATGCTCAGTACAGATGCAGTTTTTTCAAATATTTTTGAGCCATTGTTGGTTGAATGTGAGAATGTGGAATGCATAGTTGTGAACTGAAAGTAGTTAGGTAGGTAGGTAGACAGATTTATAGATAATCAAAATATTGAATTAAAAACAACCTGATAAAAATCAGTTAAATCTGTGAATAAAGTTATATACAATAAAAATTTGAGAAGATTGTATAAATAATAAGAAAATGAGTTCCAACTTCTGGATAAGAAAATAGTCTCATTCTTGTCTGATTGTTAGCAACTATGGTGGATAAATTTTATTGTGCCAACTTGTTTAGTTTTGGATCACTTAGAGGACTAATCAGTAAAGCACAATTTGGGATGTATTTGGGTGGGGTATGTAGGTGTTAACATAGGGCAAGGAAATTCCCAACCTCCTGTATCTCTGATACGAGTTTGTGTTCTCTAAAATTAAAGAATGAATTTTAGGAATGATGAAATATAAAAGCAGAACATGTTTACTGAGAGAAAGGAAGCTTCTGTCAGAGAGAGACAAAAGGTGTGCTGAGTGGTTTTTGAAGGACCCTGCTTTTTCTAGCGATTTTTAGAGTAAAACGTAAGGCAAGTCTAAAGTGGGGAAAACATGGGACTCGCGAGGTGGATATGAGATGGCACAGAACTATGGCCAACCAATGAGATTAGTTGTTCAGGTGAAATTGGTTAAATCGAGGACAAATGGGGAAGTGAGTCAACATAGCAAACTGGCATGCTTAAAGAGTCTCTCCTGTAGGCAGTTAGGATGCTGACTCCTAAACTTCCTTGATGATAGAGACCTATTTAGAATGTCAATTCTGATACCCTTAGGAAGGATGTGGGTACATTTGATTTATTTTTTGTTTTGACATCTGGTGCACAGCGGAAGTGTCTGCCTCCCCCACAGTTGCCAGGTATCTGGCCTTCTCTGCTGGCTCCTTCAAGTTCCTAACACTGTCAGACCGCCTGTAATATTTCTGTCTAACTCAGCTGCCTGTAACAGTGTGACCTTGGATGCACCTGGTCCAAGCCATGGCCTCTGGCACTGTTCCCATGCTGTGCTTCTAGGATGCCATAAACAAAGCTTCTTTGTTCAGCCACATTCTATTGCCATGATGTTTCTGCCTTGCACAACTCCCACATTTCCACCAGTTTCTCAGAAACCATGAGCCAAATTAAAAACCTCCTTTAAGCTGTTGTGCCCAGTACTGTATCTAAGTGATGGAAAAGCTGACACAGCAAGGTTATGCTGTCCTGCCTGCATATCAGACTTACATTACTCAAGAATTCTGGCTTCAAAGAGCTTGCATGCCTTGATTTTTTTTGTTTTGCAGCTATATGTAGTTTAATGAACATTAATTTAATTTTATATTGTGAGAAGAATCTGGGAATTCTTACTTATTAAATAAATATTAGACAAAAGCAATGGAATAAAAATTGCACTGTATTTTAGGTAAGATGCCTAAGATAAAGATACTGAGACAGAGATTTGGATGCCAAGGGAGCGAAACAGGTTAAAAGCAAAATTAGTTAAGTGTGATGTCAAACCAAAGGCCTCAGCTGACCTCTCCAGGAGCGGTGGAACTAGAACAACTTTTAGAAGTTCCCATTTCTTGAGCTATCATGTGCTCAAGAAAGGAGTAAGACACTGGGAAGGTGCCTGTCACCGACTGAAGGCAATTCCCAGAAGCTGGGAAAAGAGACCTGAGGTTGGGGATGGGGCTTCACATGGGCACGCACTCTCCTTGTTTTGCTTTAATTTAGTGAGTTTGTAGAAGTGACTTGATTTTTGGGGGAATACTAAAAAAAAGGAAGATTTCTCAACTTTTAGTTAGGAAGGTTGTTCAAATAACAAGATGTAATTTTAGAAAAAGAATGAAAGTCCTTTTAAAAGGCAAGAAAGCCAGTATATGATACTTACTAGAATGGTCATTAATTTCACAGATGTGAGATTTTTCTCATGCTACTCTTCAAATTCCCCCTTTTCTACTGAAAACTAACACTTAAATTCCTTTGTCTATATCTGTTTTTTTCCCCAAGTGTTTCCTAGTTACACTTCTAACTCCCTCCACCGCTTGTTTTTGCTACGAAAGTTTCATTATTTTTACTTTTATCATAAATACATAAATAATACACTATCTATGTATATATACTGCATATACACATATAAATATATACATTATATATATATATGTATATGTATACACACCACATGTCTACACATGCTGTACTTATGTGACCATATATATATATATGTGTGTGTATTATTATTTGTTAAATTCTTTCTATACTTTTGGCATTTCCTTGTCCCTTACTTATTGTGGCACTTTATTACTTCGATATAATTTATTTTAAAAGGAATATAAGATATTATATTAACAATTATTTATTTGCCAATATTTGTGGAAATTGTTCTTTGAGTTATTTCTCCTGTTTCATTATCACAACAAAAGTATAATACATAACCTTGGACATTATTGCATGTATTCTTTAGAGTCTCCCAATAAGACTAGAACCTATTAAAGAAATAGTATTTTAAAAAATTTCTTAAGATAGTGATTACATCATTGAATGAGAATGGTAACACCCCATTGATTTATAGGATACAGTAATAGACCTGAATTGAGAAGCAGGAAGCACTCTCCTATATTTGGAAAAAAAAATCCTACAAGGCAGGCAGTGATCACAGCTGTGTTTCTTAGATAGTGCATACTAATTTCTCTTAACATAGATACTGATTGTGTTCTATTCTTCTTTGTTTGTGTAAGACTTACTGCATGTCATTTTCTTGAATATACATCATTTTCTTAATACATGTGTAATGATAAACTTGCTTGAAATAATGCTATCTTCCCTTCTACAAAGGTAGCGTTGTACTAATTTCACTTCCAGTGGTTCTTCTGTAGAAGTGTGATTTATTGCCACCTTGCCAATTTATTCCAAGTGAGGGAACTATCACTTTATTCAACCGTGTCTTTGCAGAAACATTTCATACAGCATTTAAGGAGGTCAGTGGTGTGGCCATCTCTCACCCTGACTGCCGCACGACTCCTCTTTGGTCTTTCGGCTTCAAAGGCAGAGCTCTTCTAATCAACTGCCAATCTGCAGCTGCCAAAACGATCCTTTACTCCCATTGCTTTCGCTATGATCCTTTTTGCATTTCTATCATCCTATAGCTTTATAATCTAGACATCAAACTAGAGGCTATCTGCACCTATGCAAACTCTCGTCAAGGAGCCTTCCACTTGTTTCTCCTGCCCCTACGCACTTCTCCTACTGCTTAGTCACCCTATGCACCACGTGCCTTTATTCAGTCAGCCTACTTTGCCTTCTTTTCTTATCAGTGCATTCTCTGTTTTGATATAACAAAGATATTTTCTTCTTTGTTTTTTTAATAGCAATTTTCTGTGATTATATAATTTATGAGATAAATTGGAGAACTAAGAAAAAGAATGAAGCAATCATTATCATTATCTAGGGCTAAGCACTACAATCATGTTAGCATGCTTTGTTTTTATTTCTACATTATATTAAAAATCCATCCCTGGTTCTATATGCAATTTGTGTTGCTTCTTTTTTGCTAAATACTGCATCAAAAGCATTTCTCAAATACTGACATTTCATGATCAACAATATATTTTCCGTAATAACATAAAAATTCATGGAGAGTGCTCCATTTAAAACTATAATTAAAATGAAATTAATATGAGTGAAGAATCAGTTAAAATTATCATTATCATTTATCTTTGAACAATAGTCATTGAGAGACAGGAAGATTAAATGTTATTAAATAGGAATAGATAGTGGAGGTCATGTTCTTTATAGGAACAAGTGGAAAAAAATTTGTTGAGCTCAACTGGATCTTAATATGGAGAAAAAAGGAATATAAATATCTATATGTATCTCTATATATCTATATGAATCCATAGATAGATATCAGAATTTTATGTCAAAATCAAGTTTGTAACACCAAGAAGTATTTGTTGTTACATAACCAAATTGAAAATTAGCATTACAAAGACTCAGTGAGAAACATTTTCCTACATGAAAAGCTTATTCAATTCCTTATTCCTTGTTCATTAAGTGATATTATCATATCTGGAGTGGGGTCATTTCTAGCAAAGAATGTGGAAATGACTCTTGTTCCTCCTTAAGAAATTGCAAGACCTGTAAGTGTTTAGTAATAATTTCTTACATTTGTATCACAAAAGTATCATAAGACCACTTTCAATTTAATTATCTCTTTTTATACTCAACAACAAAGCTGTGAAGCAAGTATTATAATCATTCTATTTATAAATGGATGAACCAGGGTCAGAGAAGTTAAGTGTTTTTTTTTTTTTTTGGTTTTTGGTTTTTTTTAAGATGATGCAGTTAGCAAAGTGTATATAAATGTGGACTTCTGATTCACTCTTTTTTAGGACACTTTTTTTTTGTAATAATGTTACGGAGGTGTACTTTGGCAAAGATGAGAGAAACTCTACAGAGCCTCTTCTTGAATTATTAACGTGAATTCCCTTTTTTGGCTGTTTGATATTTGTTCCAGAATGTAGAAAAGATGTTTTCTAAGCTCACAAAAAATACAACCACAGAAATAGAAAATATCTCCTCAGTGTTATATCCATTACTGTGATGTCCAGTGGCAATTACCGCTGAAAAGATGTCAGAACCTTTCTACTTGTTTTGAAAATTAGACACTTGGATGAATGAAATATTTTAAATCATATTAAAATATATAATGTTTTTCACATCTGCCTAATTGTGGGTCATAAGCTTTGTCTCTGATGTGGTGAGAACATTAAACTTTTATCTAGTCTGTATTTTGATTTCAGGACAGTAATTTCACTTATCAGAGTTCACTTAGTTGATTCTTCTTCCAGTCTTCTAAGATCCAGTCCTAACTCCATGTGCTTATTTTATTATTGACTTTCTCACTGTTCTGCTTTATTTGTCATCATAACTCTACTCCTGTAAGAGCTTTTAGTTTTGGGTCTGATACTTTTCACTTTGTGAAATGTGCAAACTTGTGTTATTCTCATCAGATAATTTTAGTTTTTGACTGAGAACTGAACTCCATGTAAGCTAAGTATGTGCTAGAATCCCAGTGACTTTAACTCAAATTTTAGATATTTAGTTGTACTTTCAATTTCCTAGTATTTCTTATTTTGTGTAGTTTCCTTTTATAGTTATTTTTAAAAAATTATACTGCTCTGTTCTTGGACTCTCCCTTCTCCCTCTAAGTTGACCTCATTTTTCTTGGATCTCATTGAGTATGTTACAAGAAATTGTCGTCCGCTGAGTGATAACTATTCAAGCAATTTGAGAAATGTAATGACGCAGGGCTTGGAATGCATGATCTGTGATCGATGTCCTTTACAATGTGTTTCTTGATAGATGTAATTGACAAAGTATCCCTCTTTGACTCTGCTAACCCTTTTCTCGTATGGATTATGACAGCTCCCTTATTTTTTATGAATTTGAAAACAATAATTCTTCTAACAGAGTTCTTTGAGCCCTGGAAATGAGCACTTTATCAATCTAAATTAGACCACAAGCATTTTGTTCAGTGAAGCATACACTACAGTTCATTGGTTTAGTAACATTAAATAATCATTGTGTTACAATAACACACTTCCGGAACTTTTTAAATTCACTGGTCAATCCATGAATCAATCCATAGTTCTCTTTGGAGAAGTGGAATAAAAATTAATGTTCCTATGGATGCATTAACAAAATGTGCACTTACTATGTTAAATGGAAAGAATTTGAAATTTTATCAAGGAAAGTTCTAGGACTATTTTTATAGTGTCTGAATGGAGGACGTATAGCTTGCTTGGTGGTATCATAAGTTATTTAAACAATATATATTGCCAAACAATTTTCAGACTATGTTTGATATTTTTAATTTGGTCTTAGCTATTGAGTCTTCGTTTACATGTTACAGGTTTTTAAATATTGTGGGTACTTTTGCGCCAATATTTGGGATCATATTCCATCCTTTGAAAGACAGGATGAAGAAATACATTGTAAAAACACCTTTGCAAGTAAATATTGAAATAGAAATTGACTATAGACCAGAAATTCGTGGCATGCAGAAGGAATTATTTTTAAAAACATTTTCCTAAAAAATGACAGGTGTGTTTCATAAATCTCTCTGCATGGATGATCTATAACGAGCTGAAGAAAGAATTTGATCTTTCCAAAGAGTGTTGAATGTTTTGTCAATGATCAGAAAGAACTGTTCCCAATTCTTTCCAAGTTGTACCAGAATGTCACAAATCTAGAAAGAGGAAGTATTTTATTTTTTTCCAAATAGGATAGTAAATGCACTGAACCTTTACAAGCTGGTGTAGCATTGTATTTTTCTTTTCTCTTTTCCTTTTTTTCTTTTTATGGTATGTGTGTAAAGTGTATTGATAAAAGGATCTGTGCACTTTGACACTACTGCAGGCCAACAGAAATATCACAGGGCGAGAGTGAAGTCGAGCTTTGAAGGCTCACTCCAAACCAAAGCATTTGTCAAATGTGAAATAAGTTGGACCAGTTTTAAACTGTGCAAGATAGTACATTCGGATGTATTCTTATGGAAAAAAAGAATTTTCACAATGCTTACTGTTGTATTGGTAAAGGTTTTCACTGTTATTTTTACTTAGAAGTTTTGCATTTGAATGCTGCATTTTTTTTACATAAGTCTAATTAAATACATGTATGTCTAAAAAGTTTTTGTATGTTGTCTTTATCTCTGCATGTTCTTGTCTAAGTAGCATTTAGGGAATCCTAATTTTTTAAAATATAATTCTTGAAATAAAAGAATGATCCTAGGAGGGAAAACCAATTTGCATATGTCTATTTCAATTTCTCTTCCTTTGTGGTGATCAATAACAAATACACAGTTGATTATAGAATTGCAAAGTAGAGGTTAATAACTAGCTACCAATAGTTATTATTGACCTGTTTATTTCCTTCAACAGAAAAACAAAAACCAAAAACCAAAAAAAACTAGCATCCAGGTTTTAATTAAGATGTTCAGTCTAGAGGAAGATGTTAGTTATGTAACCTTAAATTGCAAATTGCAGTTTACTGAACATTGCTGTCTACATTTCAGTTCTATCTTTGTCTAGTTTTTAGCAAATAAATTTTATTACTTCTCCCACTGAGTACAGAGAATTCAGCAACACAGGTCTGCTTGTAGTTTCTTGTAGTTCTCTTCATTTCTTAGCTGTGAATTTTCATCTATAGTTGGCTGTTTGTAGCTAAAAATTGTTTCTTTGTGATAACTTTTGGTTATGTCCTGCTAACTGTGGTAATAAATCCTAGTTTGTATGATATTTTAAGCAGTGCATATTTTATTCTCATTTACATATTAATCAGAGGAATGTTTCTCCTCCTTCCAAATACTAGGGGAACCGGGTGACAAAGGAGCTATTTAACATCCTAAAAAATGTTTTTTAAAAGAAATATTAGAATATCTATTTAGTTAAACAGAATAGAGCATGATGTATTATTAAGTGATTCCTACCAAAAAACAAACAACAAACAAACAACAAAACCCCATTTTCTTCTACAGCAGTCAGGGACTACATGCCACTTTGATTACAAATTCTGGGCTTCTTTTGTAAACTATATAGTCATTTTAAGCCTTTAGAAAGAAGTCTGTTTGCATTTCTGGAAAGGAGTTCTAATTATCCTAAATTAAAAAGCTTTTGTCATATAATAGCACAACATTATCACTATTATTATTGGTTGAATTAATGAAGAAATTAATAGTATTTTGATATCTGGTTTATGTCTTATAGGCATGGATAAGAAATTTGCTTAGCATTCAACAGATTGTGATGACTATATTGTAGCTTTATGACCAAAGAAAAAATCTATTTGAAATAAGTCAATAATGCTCATTCAGAATATTATAAACTATTACATTTGTCTGTGCTGGTTTTTCTAACACTTTGCTATTTTTGTAACCTCAAGATTCAGCTCTATAAAACAGATTTTGAGTTACATGAGGTGCATTGGTGTTTTGCAAGATTACCAGAGGCTGATCTTCCATTATTTCAGCTACATACTATCCAATACAATAGGCCTACTCAGTGACATGCAAAACGAGTTACGCTCTTTTTTATGAGAAGCTCATGCTCCAACACACAGTTGCTATTCAGATAAATCCACTCTTGTCTACATGTTATTAGGTACTAAATTACCTTTAAAATAATTCAGTAATTTAAAAAGTGGATGATTTTTATTAAAGGATTTTTAGAGCAAAGATGCTTTTAACACAGGCAACCATTTCTAACATGTATTCACTGATCTAGAAAATTACTTTAATGCATATATCAATATCCAAGCTACTTGCTTATATTTCAGCAATTAAAATTTTCTGAATTGGTTTCTTATGTGAACAATGAAAATAGATAATTTTCAAAATAAGTCATGTTTTCATTTATTAGTATTTTTATTATTCCAGTAAAATACAATTATAACTAATGAAAAGACTGAAGACAAGGAAGACAACTCATTCAATCTAGGTTTAATATAGTTTTTATATTGTACCAAAAAAGTAACCTTAGCATATGTTTAAAAAAACATATGTTTAACTTTTTATAATGAAGGAGAATTAGTGTCCAATTAATGTTTAAAACTAGAATATTCATCCAAAACTTAAGGAGTGTATGTGAAAGAGAGGGAGGCAGAGAGAGGAATTTAAGTGCTAAAGTCATGTACAATCCTAGAGTCAAATGATCAGTTTCATCTTTTCATATCAATATAAAAATTCTTTTTTGTCATAATACCTGACATAGACTCTGAATAAATTACTTTTGAATGACTATTTGAGTAGAAAATTGCATAATATTATATAATTTAAGGTTCTCATCTTGCATTCTTTTGCCATTTAAGAAATACTACTTTTCTTTATTCTTATTTTTGATGAACATAATATACACATGAAGATTTTTTCTGCTCTCAGATTATAAGGGAACACATCTTTCTGCATCAGACAAATATAAAACTGTAGTACAAATAAAAGGTTTTTTTATACAATATTTGATTTCTAATATTATACATTAATATTAATTGGTAATTGTTTTTGCTTCCCAATCTTGGTGATTATATCTGCCTACACAAAGATTCCTAAGTTACATGAAAAATATGATTCCTATATAACTTGAGTTACATAAGATTTAAAAAGTAGAATAGCTTTCTATTGTCCCTGAAAGTTCTGCTAAACAATGTGACTTGATTTGATAACACCTTTGAATCACAATTTAATTCATCCTCATTTATTTATTTCTCTAGTGTAAATCAGGTTATACATTGTTTATTCATGTTTCCTTTAAAACATCTCAAATTTGTTGCTGATTATATTTCCAAGATGCGCAAAAATATGCATAGTTTCCTTCTTATACCTATATCTATTTATGTAAATTTTTCATTTTATATTTTGGCATTATCATTTTCATAAATAAATTCTTTATTAAATTATTTTCAGGATACTCTAATGTATATAGTTATACCAAACATATTGCTTACACTTTAAACTCATGTTTCATGCTTAGCATTTCTTTCATATTTTTTTATTTTTCTCTACTACTGTTTTTATCATTTATCATTTCTGTTTACATTATGCCAAGCCCAAGGTAAAGGAAAATTCATTTTGTGAAGAATCTATTTTCCTCAGTAAAAGTAGAACTCAGTTTACAACGTTCTTTTTCATAGACTCTCTTATAGATGAATGAAATGATAAGAAAGCTTTGTAAGTGTCTTAGTTCAGAGCAGTGATAAAAACCAAGCTAAATCATGAAAAATAGTTAACTCTTTTCTTGAAGCCACCTTTAAAGGCAAAGTGGATGGAATTTTGGGCATTATATCTGATCTCATTTTAATATACAGATGTAGGGCAGGGCAGATATTTTCTCTTCTCCATAACACAAGAAGCAATAGGAAAATTCTTATTAATTTCTTGTGAGAGCAAAGAGAGTTGATTTACAATATCTTAATCTGTTGTACTTAATTAAATACCTGCCCTAAACTGTTGAAACATAAAGAAAAACCTCTGGAAATGCTTACAGAAAGTAAAATTGAATTCAGAATTTCAGTGTGTTTATGCTACATTGGTGACTAAAAATATACATCGATTTCCTGTTGACAAAAATATTAACATTTATGTATATAAACATAATTTGAAATACAAATGATCATCGTTTAAATATGTTGAATAAAAATATTTACATTTAAATGAAGTCATTCAAGATGATGCTACTTTTTGCTTCACACACTTTCTCTGAGGCTGCTTTGGTATCCATTAATTGTCCATTTGGTTATTTCTTCCCTCAGGACCCTACACCTTTCATAAATTCTGAAGACATGCTTTTCATATACTGTGTTCGCACTGAGTAATTGCAAAGACCTGTTAGACACCAAAAATCTGCGAACAAAAAGATCTATCCTACCAAATGCAGATTGTATCTTATGTTTTTCTTCAACGTTAGTGAATTTAGGACTTGATCAGATTTCATTGGAGTTAAATCGAAGCATGACATTTCTCTCTAAGTTATTATTCACACACAAACAATTATTCTAGGTATATTACTTGAGGATGACTCTGAATATTTTATGGTAATAAGTCTTAATGGGTCAACATTTTGGCCAAATAAAAAATTTTATTTTTCTTAGTTGATATTTTGGCTGTCAGTTTAAGACATATGTTTACATTCACATGTCTTGTAAAACGTACTGTGCCGGATTTTCTGTGATATCAACTTGGGCATATATTTTATTATTCCACATATATATACAATTGTACATAATATATTTGTATAATATAACAAAATCCAGATAAGAATTATACATTGCTATCATTATTAATGAAAAAGAAACTAAATTTATTGCTTTATGTTCCTTATTAGATTTACTCAGCTATGTAGTTATGTCAAGAAGAAAAGAAAATAGGAAGTACTATAAGCAGTTGGCAATGATTAGACTGGTGAAGGCTAGAAAGACTTACTTATGATCCAACAACATTTTCTCAACATATTATAAATAAAAATTTAAATGTGTCTTGAACTTCCACAGTACTTAAGATATCAATAAATACTCCAGAAAAAGGACAGAAGAATTATTTAAGAAAATATAGGAATAATTATTTAATAGAAATCTGCAATATGATGGGAGATACGTTTGCGCTCCTAATCTCTTTTATTTATTTTCTCATTTGAGTGCTAATGCAGAAATATAAGGGAGTCTGTATCAGGCCAGTGTGCTGATTTGGAGAGGTGTGTGAACTACAGGACACATAGAGAAGCTACAGACCTAAAAATAAAATGCATGTTATGAGGTACTGTTTTTTTTTTTGTTTTTTTTTTTATGTAGGAGAACACTGGGACTGTGTGTCTTACTAGATCTTTCAGGTAGATCAAAAGATCTTGCTAGATCTTTCAGGTAGATCAAAGCAAACATCCGTGAAATAATTACCCATAGAACAGAGAGATAGCAATTGAGTCACAGTGAAAAGATTGCATATTATAGGAAGTTATATGACATAAGCAAATAAGAGTCTCTATTAAACACCAAAACAGTTGTTAGCTTTTACTAAATCCCATGTGGATAATTTCTGAAAAGTGGCAGATACACTTGGTATGTTTATATTTTCACTTCTTCACCTCTTAAAACATTGCTTTTTTCTAATTTTTTATTTTTTCTATTTATCTGTCCACAGTAAATGCCCCTAGGCATGCTTGTCACTACCCACAGACATTTTTTTCTGATCTTTCATAAATTGAATTTTCCTGCAAACTGTGAGATATGAAAGCCAACTTGATTTTTTTCTTTGCTTTTCAATATATTATTATTTCCAATAATGAGATATTTTACTCTTCCAATAGCTACTGCTTTTTCATGAATTCCTGTATCTGTTTTCTGGTTAGACTCTTTCCATATAGGCTTTAGTATTTGACTTTGTGGTTTCCTTTGACCAATGGGATGATATCAAACGTAAAGAAAGAATAGACTTACAAAATATTTGTTCCTTGGATCATACTCTGGGGACACAGGTGCAAGGAAATGAAGTTCAATTACCACCTGTCACCCCAGTTAAAGGCCAGCTTATCCCCCAAAGCAGATGGTTGACAACTGTCCATAGACATGCTGGGGAGAATAGCCAAGATCAGAAGACCAGCCCAATGGAGTCCAGTCCAAATTGCACATTTCAGAACTTTGAACTACAAAAATGGTTGTAAACATAAGCCACAGTATTTTAGATGGCTTGCTAACCAGAAAAACTCAACAAATGTATTACTTAACTTTTGTTTCCATTTTTTAGTGGCATCACCATCATTTCTGTCACCTGTGTGGAGAACCAGTGCAAATCTCAAATGTTTTCCTTTTAATTCTGTTCTACACTAACTGGCCATTATTTTATTTTTACACTAAAATTGTTTTAGTATTGAAATGAGTGAATTGTTATGAACTTGACACATTCATAATTACTTATAAAAACTAGTATTATTAAGCAGATGACTTGCTAATGTTAGAATATAGATTTAAGTGTCATTTTTTTTCTTTAGACTCAATATTGTATTGTCTCATGACATGTGTCTTTTATTATCTTATATTGGACAAGTGTGCACCAGGTCATGAGCACAATAGAGGGCTTATTGTTAATATTTTTATTTTATTTTATTTTATTTTTACCTATGGAATTTTAAACATTTGAAAATCTTAGGTGGTGTTCTTTATAAAAAGTAACATGGGAAATTCAAATGCAATCTATTCATTGAGTGGTTTTGTTTTCATTATAAAAATGCAAATAATATCTTTGATTGTTTTCTGGAAGGTAAAATCTCCATCTAAATAAAGACTCTTTGAAGAGCTTGGACAGAATTCTTTTGTGAAATTAAATCTTTGTAATACCTCTGCCTCATGGTCACAATTGCCATCTTTCTAGGCCTGCATTTCTTCCTAGAGCTGTGTCTCTTGTCAAGGTTGCCAACTTTTTATACCAGCATTTCATTCATAAAGATAATAATCCTACATTCCAATAAACAGCTTAGAATTAAGGGTTTGATAATTAAAATACATGGGGAAATCTAGGAAGTGTTTGCATTAGAAATTCATAAGACTAACTGTTTTCTAAACAATTGTTTTCTGTCATAAAATTATATACAAGATGCATCTAAAAATATTGACAGTATTTTTTAAAAATAACGTTATTTAAAAATGCCATCAATATTTTTGCCACATACACTTTGCCACTTCACTAGAAATGACATGAAGTTTCTAAATTAATCATGCAAAAAAATAAGAGCAGACTTCTGCACAGCAGCCCCTTGATGCACCTTTTGGAGTTGACTGAGGGTAATATATATTGTTAATGTTAAACATATCCTATCAATTATTATACTATACATATGTGTGCTTCTAGAAAACTTTCTTTTTTTCAAAAATCAGTGTGTCTCTTTCATAGGAGGCTTTCAACAATATTAGAATGGATCAGAAATAACAAATAATAGTATTTGTATATGAAAACACTTCCTAATTTTACTCCTTTATTACAGTGCTAAAATAAATGAGGAAAAACATATAGTTTTAGAATCAAGGACACATACTTTACTTCTTTTTTTCCCCTTAGATAAATGTGTTTGTTAAAGTAAGATACTTGTCATACACAACAGCATTTTAAAACACAGAATTTGAATATAGGCAACTAAAAAGTCATAACCTACAAAATCCAGGGGAAGCCATTAGATCAGTAAAACTGAGAAAGGGCAGAGAGAGAGGTAGCTAAAGGATACCTGAGGGACAGTCACTGTTTCATCAGATTACAGTCTTCAGAAAGCGCATTGAAAACTCTACTGATTTAAGCAAAGAGTACTAATCTTAAACTTTAAATGTTTCTCTTGGCAGGTTAAAAATTAATATAAGGCCTAATATTACTATCTTAATAGAATATATCATAACTATGATATCTGAAAGTTGATAATAGGGTAATTTTTCCATTCACATGACTAAAAATATTAGAAATAGTCTTTCTACTTTATGTATTCAAAATACTTTTTTATGTATTGAAAGCACTAGCACACTCACGCCTTAGATAAGGGCAGGCCTTAACTTAGATAAGTGTTGTACATAAGCACAGCAGGCTGTTATGAATTTGGTTAAATGAAGTAGCAAATACACAAAACTCAGCCATTAAAGTTGGCTAATATTCAATTCAAACCACTGATGATCACTATTTATAGGCAATGTGGACCCTGCTTCCTCATCAACCCTTCTGCTCCCCATTTGGCATGCATCCAAATTTCTGCTGCATTAACATTTAATGCTCCTGGGAAGAGATGAAGGGAGAAGGTCCATAAGGTTCACAGTGGCCCAGACAGTGGAAACATCTGCTGGATTCAGATCCAACTCGGATTCAACCTGCTTGGGCAGGTTTTTGGCTCCAGTCTGAAGGGAGAGGTGATGCTTATCCACCATGCCACATGAGTGAGCACTTTCTGTGCCTTAGGGCTACACCAGCTAATTCAAGAAAAAAGAAAGAAATACACTAAATATAAAAAATCTCCCATTACATAGACATATGTATATTGAAGGTAACAATCACGACATTGTAAGTTTGAGCTTAATTTTAAGGAGATTCAAATCTAACAAATTGAGTTTTTTGTGTTATCATGAATTAGATCCTATCGACTAATGATTAATTTCATGCATTAGAAAATTTACTGAGAGAGGCTTGACCCTTGATTTTCAAGACTTGGCTTTTGTTGCTCTTTGGTTAGAAAATCCTTGACTGAAAAATATATGCCAGTTGTTTTCCAAAGAAGGTAATCTTTTTAGGCTACTTTACAAATAGCTGCTCAATGGTTTCAGCAGTGGTATTTCAAATTACAATGCCAAAGATAAACTTAATTATTGCTAAATATAGTTATTGACACATGCACATGCACACACATCTCTCATTTCAAAAGTAACTGCATTCAAGAGTGCACACTTATTCTCATGTGGCTGCTGATAACGAAAACTCATGAAATTTTTACAATTGTCTTTTGTCCCCATGACTTATTTGATTCAGCTATATCTGAAATATTACAGCATTCAAGAATTCATTAAAACTATTGGAAACAACTAACAATCACTTGAAGAAGCATAGTATCCATTTTAGGAAAATTATAACCAAAGAGTAACTACAAAAAACATAAGACTAATTTCTATTAGAATTGCTCTGAAGGAAGAATTTAAATATTGCAATTTAGTTAGAATTATTATATGTTCTTTCCAGTGGACTCCCTTTAAAAACAATGCTGAGTATAACTCTAATTTTGAGCACTGAATGTCAGCGATTATTAATACATAAATATAATTTAAAGAGAAAAGTGAATATAAACATATCTATCTACCTATCATCTATCCAGTCATTTATTCATCTATCTGTCCATCCACTTATCCATCCATTCCTCTGTCCATCCATCAATCCATCCATCTATCTATTTATTCATTTTGAAGCACAAATCTGTTTTCACATTGATCAAAGGATAAAGAAGTAAAACTTCGAAATGAAAATGTATTTCATGAAATTTATGCATAAAATTCATGAACTATGTCATAGTTTATTTAGATTCAACATGTTGCAGAAAAGTAGCACAATAAATAAAAACAGGTTTGAATATGCAAAACATGATTTATTGATGCTGGAAAGACCTATACCTTAGCACAGAGGCTCTGCAGACACACACTGTTTCTGTTAATCTGATATTATAATTACAGTGCTCACTTTTCTATAATAACAGTACATTTCTTGATTTTATATCTTATAATGCCCATGAAGGAAAACCAAATTTTTCCAACACCAAGTTTATGCAAAGATGATATAACCTGTAGGTCAATATCTAGAATGTCAAAACATGAACTGTTTTTAAAAGTGCATAACTTTTCTATGCCCAAGAGTGGACTAGGTTAAATCCCCTCTGAAAAGCCACTAAGTCTGAGATCCTTTCAGCTCTTATTCACTGCTTGTTTCAGGGCCTCTTCAAGGTTTTATCAGTTCCTATTCTCTGGTGCAGCTTCATCCTCTCAGTCCTATAATTTATTTTTCAGTAAATAGTCTCAACAATGACATGTAATCACCTACTCTCATATATAATGATCTTCTCAGTTCTCCCTTATTTTTGGTATAGTATATTATACATTATTGGAATTGCAAAGATGATTTCACAAAATTCAACCTCAGTAGTTTTTGAGACTAGAAAAAGGATTGGGAATCAGCTGTTTACCTTTCCCTTCCAATACTGTCAGGAATTTGTGTCCTTGCCATGAAAACAGTTCTTTTAGTTATCATTTTGCAATTCCTCCAATGTCAGATTTCTGAAATTTTAATAGCAATAGAGTGGTGTTAATTTCTACCTTCATTTTATTGATGTTTATTTCAATTTATTTTAATTTTCTAGTTAGCAAATTAAACACAGTAAGAGCTATAAAGGAGTGAGAAGATAGTATTAATTCCTTTTTTGACTTATCAGAAATATAATTCTTTGAGCTGGTTTATCTGTATAAATCTATACAAAGTATCAACTTTCTTTTTAATATTTTCACACAGCAGTTTTCACTTGCTCTTGTAGGGTAATGTTCTCTGAGATCTAATGTGGCACTACAAAGGGCTTGAACATCAAAGCACGTAAACATGGACAAGATGGGTGAAATCAACATTAATGAAATCTTTGTGCATTCTGAAATGATCAAACAGTGAAAAACACATCCTATTAACCACAGTGTTATTACATTATTTTTCAAAAGGGAACTTTTCCTTTGGGAATATTCCAAGTTGATTCGTATGTTACTTCACATTGATCTGCACTTAAATAATTAAGGTGATATCATTCGAACACAATGTTCATGTGTTCAAAACCATGTGCTAACTCTAAGACAATTTCTTATGCCTATTCAAGACTGAAAGGGATGGTTTCAGCTTCTGCTGTGAAGGAATTTATGCATATTTTACATATAAATGACTCTTGTACATAAAAAAAAACTATAGTCAGAAAACACTTATTACTACATCTCAAAGGAGAAATTCTATTCATGAAATTTACATAGGCATTCTTATGAAGAGACAAGAACTTAATTTTTTTGTTATGTCCTGTTATGGCTTGTGTTTAGATGTCCCCTCAAAACCTCATGCTGTCATATGTGAAGCTTTTTCAGAGGTGGCTGGATCTAAAGTGTGTGACAATGGAATTAATTCATGTAGCAATGATAGAGTCAAAGGCACTAGGATAAAGGATGTGAGTGCTAAGTACCTGAATAAAATATATGAGCTAGAGATGAGTGTAGTTGTCTTTTGTTGTTTTGCTGCCTTCTGCCCATCATGAACTGTTTCTCCTCTGTGATGCCTGTCTGCCTTGTTACGTTGCCTTAAAGCCACCGTATTATGGACTGAATCCTGTATAAACTGTGAGCTAAAAAACCTTTCCTCCCTCAACTTTGAGTGTCAGGTATTTTGTCTTAGCATCAAGAAATGTAACTATGACATGTCCTTTGTATAGTCTTTTGGAAATAATATTTATTTGAAAACACATTGTTGTCATTCACTCAGGGAAATGTATCATTGAAAAACAAAATTTTTTAAACACAGTATTTACATTAATAGATAATTTATCAGAAATATTTTCTTTTCTCCTGAATAGCTAACACAACTTTTAAAATAAATATGTACATAAATTCCACCATTATTAACAAGAGATTTACCATTCCAATGATACTTTGAAGTGAAAATAAAGGATTAATTCTCTATAAACAAGTGAACTTAATGCCTGACAATCCCATTTCTCAATAAACTCAAGCCAATAAACTATGAGGCTTCATTTACTGAAAAGTAATTTGTAATGTACAATTTAAAACCCAAATAATTTTTTATCTTCAAAAATGAATCACCTTTGGATTTAATGAATTATTCTGTATTTTGTCAACTAGAGTCTTGATTTTAAACACAATTTTTTTAAATAGTGATTCATACCCAATAGTAAGTTTCTTTTATTTTGGATGATAATTCATTTAAGGAAAAAATATTTATTGGTAATGCATATTGAGTGATGCCACTTCTTTCAAAACTTCCCATTTTGCAAATGTAGCAGTAAAAATAAATTTTAAATTCTTGTTAAAACCTTGGCAATTCATTATAATCTAGACTTGACCTCATTTCTGTCTCCTCATGGACATTCTGTTGCTGCTTTTCATAATCATGCTCCTTAATTTTTATTTATTTATTTATTTCACAGTTCTTAAAATTCGACCTCTGTCTTCAGGTCAAGGATATTTTTTTGGAGCCTTACTATCCTTATCTTTCAGCTGGGTTGAAATGACTGGCTCTTTCTTGTCATTTAGATTGCAGTTGAAATATTGCTACCTTCTTAGCCTGGTCTTTGTTAGTCTGTCTCCTAATTCTTTTGTTCATTCAGTGTTTATTAGTGCATATTTGTGACGCATTCCTTCATCATTCATCTGTCTTTTTCTCTCTTCTCTCTCCTTTCTCCCTCCATCTCTAGATCCGCTTTCCATCTCCACATGGTTTACCTCCATGTTTCCTACTACCTATCTTTTATTATGCTATTTAAATTTTTTATACTTTGTGTATGTCATACAAATGAAACTGATGATATTTAAGCTCTGTCTTTTTTATTTCTATTAGCATTCTGATCTCAAGATCCATCCATTTTTGTATAAATGATTCATTTTATTCTGCTTTGTGGCTGAGTACTAAATCCTTTTTTAGCTCTAAATTCTGGGAGGGTGAAAATTACGTCTAGGTTTTCCACAGTTAATCATAGGAAGCAGATTCTAATTATTAATTTTATATTCTTTGAATAATATTTTTAATTACTTGCTAACAAAATCCATTAGAAATGTAAAATATATTTTTCAAAAAGTACTGTTATAATTATAGTCAGATTCTTAATATTATCTGAAAGTACTCATTAATAAAAAGGTACATTTGATATAATTCTTATAATATTCTACGTATGTATCATTTTCAAAATTTATCATATCCCAAACTTAATGCAGTAGAAAACAAACAGGTATCCACATAGCTAGATTTCATGCACCAATGTAATCATTTTTATTTTTGGCAGATAATAATAAAGAAAAAGAATATTAACATAGAAACAATTCAGGTAATGGTCAATATCATTTTTTCTTTCCAAAATATGTCTAACATGATCCAGAAGCACAATGATTCCAAATTCTGTATCTGAAGTCAAATCATCCACTAGCAATAATAAATCAGGCAACTATTAATTTGAGTTTGTGAAAGCTTTTTTTCATTTAGAATTAGAGAAAGCCAGCATAAGACTGATTAATGTCTTAGAATATTCCCAGTTTAAATCTTTCCTGACAGTTTTTATCTTATTTCAGTAATCACAAATATACAGCATTTGCATGTTCTAAACAATTATACAATCATGATTTGTATCTTATTTTTATACTGTTTATTTTGTTCCTAGAAATGTTATTAGTTTTAAATTTCATAAAATTAATATTTTTGAAATTATTAAATGTAGTATTCTCTGTTATTTTCTTTAATATATAAAGCTAGAATTTGCTAGATGGAATACACAAGATTGCATCATTTTTCCCCATGAAGACTCAGATTGAATATTTTTTCAGCAACTTCAATTTTAAACAGTTATGTCCCAGTCACTTTTTTTTCTCCAGATAATTGATTGTGGTATGTTCAGCACTGTATTCTTCACCTTGTCTTCAGAAGATTTCTACCATCTGTGTGTTCCTTTCCAGAATATTTATTCCAGGTTTACATCTTCATTTAGGATTTACTTATGTGAGTGAGTTTCTTTGTGAACCAGACTGTGATTATGGTCATAAATTTCTTTTCTTTGAAAGCTGTCTCTCAAATGTTCATCAGTAAGCAAGTAAAACTTGTCAGTTCTAACTTTTGATTGTTTACCCTGAAAACAGTATTCTAGAAAGACAAAATGTCTTTGTGCACATATGATAATTATCATATAAGCTTGTTTTTTTAAATAATACAAATAATTTTGTAACACTTTATTCTTTTAAATTGCTTTGAAAGACATGACATTTTCATTTTATCTTTAAATCTTCCATTTTATCTTTAAATTCTCCCATTTCTTTGGATTACTCAACATTAAATATATATTTGATAGAAAGCAAAGTAACTTAGAGAATATAAATGTGAGCGATTCATCAATCTCATTTTTCCTTGAGAAGTCAAATGTTTGTTAAATAAAATATGGATTGAATATTTCAAGATGCTCAAAATATTTCAGGAAATTCAGTAAATATAGATAGATTAATGAAAACAATATATTTTAATATTTTATACCAAAAGTTTATCTTGGTTGTAAAGCTAGATTTATTTTTATTTATTTTCAATGACTAAATCTATAATATGCAGTTTGTGTTTATTTAGCATTTGGGCAGAATAATAAGCAGAAAAATAAACTTAGAAGGGAAAGAAAATATTGGAGATATTTTAAAAAGTCAGATAATGTTTCCAAACATTGTGGAGTAATGCAACTGCTAGATAAGAATATAAAATTGTCATAAAGCAATATTTTCTAGGGTTTGATAAGTATTTTCTCAAAATTACCCTTATTGTAAATAAAACAAATTTAGTGATATAGCTGTGTAAAAAAAAAAAAAACTGATGGTAGAAATTAGTGAAATCTATGTGGGAAGAGTATCTGTGGTGAGAATATCTTAATATAGAAGGCTGCAGCATACAGCAATACAATACCATTTTGAAAGACAGAGGAAGTCATTTTTGTATTGCACCTACATTTCAAATTTCTCCAGGGCCAGCACTGATCCTGATAATCAAAAATTAACTCTAATTAAAATTCTGTCATAGACATAGCAAATGGTAGTCACTTTTGATATACTGTTATGTGGTTATCTAGGTTACCTATTCACCGTCATTGTGTAGGTTAACTAGAGAGAATCCCATGGTCATTCCATAGACTGACTGCTAAGAGGGTCCTGGAAAGCCATTATCGCTCTCTGAAAAGAAAAAGACGGGTGGAATTTCAACAGGAGAAATATGATTCTCTGGGTCAGGAGCTGTGGGAGCCACTGTAAATCTGCAAAAGCCTTTTGTCATGGATCAGAAGCCAACAGAGGACTGAGGCCAAGGTTTGGATACACAGGAGCTTCTGCTCCCAGAGTTGGTAACAGAATGGGCTGCTCACAATGGCCACAGCTAACACCAGGATCTGGTCTACAGGATTGCCACCGCTGAAAGCTGCCAAACTGGCACTGCTATGCTCTGATATCAGAAGGAAAAAACCCTTCCAACCTTTCCTGGCCTTGCAAGACCCATTACCAGCCAGTTTTGTCTCTTTCTTGCTTTGGTCTGGCAGTTGCAATGGAACACAGGTCTCCAAAGTGCTTCCTGTCTCTATGGAAACTGGCAAGCAGCAGGAGTCTGATGGCCACACTCCAAAGTGGCTGGACAGAAGGGTGACACAGAAGGTAGATAACAGGTGTTGTATTCTAAAAGGAAGTTTGAATTCAGAAAGTATGAGGTAGAATCAAAGAAAAATAAAATTACATATGGTTACTTAGAACAGTATTTTTCTAAGTAAAACTAAAAGGAAGAATGTACTTACAGAGCAAAAAATGTCCAATGAAGTCTAAGCATATGAAAAGAGAGAACATTCCAAAAGTGAAAACATTTTGTTCTTAGTTATTGGTTTTAATTTTTACTCCAATTTCCTTCCTCAAGTGATGGAGCATTCACTGCTCTTCTCTGGAGAATTTTAAACCTAAATTAATTATCATTGTGCTTTTCAATCCAAAAGACTTTAGTATGCAAAATGTGTTTCAGTTTACACAACTACTGAGCCACAACTTTCGCATTAGAAGGTTATTTGTTTAGAATGCCTTCCGTAATTTAGTGGAAGTAATAGCATGCTGTATGTGCATTTAGATATATTTTTAGACTCTAATTTAAGCAACAAGAATGATTTTGAACTTTAAGATGCAGGTTCTTTGTGTGAATATCCCAAGCCAATTGACAGAACAGATGAAAGAGAAAAAAGAAGGGAGGAGAAAGATGGACAGAGTGCAAAAACCTGAGAATCCTTGAGAAAGTCCTAAAGAAGACACACTTTGTCCTTAAAAATGTATTGCCCAGTTCTGTCATTCCGTGTGTTTGTATTTAACAAAGGTTCACATATTTTGTATCTTTTTCACATTATAGTTATGAGAACATTAATATGACTGCAATACTTTTTAAATGATCTTCTTGAAAGGACACAAAAATATTTAAAAACAAACCAGAATATTAAGAATGCTTTTGATCCAAGGTGCAATATTCAGGTTGGTTTAGGAAATATTTTAGATGAGTTTTCAAAAAGTACCAACATACCTCCAAAGGAAGGGTCAAATATGTGACATTGTTTACAAAATGAGCCTTTCATATGCATTTAATGAAAAATGATATGTTCAGTTTTTTTCACAAATTGATTTTGTTTGTACTTTTCTATTTTTAAAACTGGTTTTTGCATTGCAAAATTTTTCTCATTTTCAGAAAGAAAAATATAATGAGAGGTGCATAGCCTTGTTAAATAGCCCACAAAATGTGATTACATACCCTGAAAAATTTGTGACTGTGACTGACTTGCTTCAGCTGTGCAAGCCTCAGTCCCTGCCTGTCCGTCTAGATACATCTCTGGTGATTATTGCTCTTAGAGAAGATGCACTCATGTGCAGTGTGCAATGGTCCGCTCTTGTGACCCCTGTTTCAACTTAAGCTCAGCCAAGAGAGATGGCAAAAACCATTGCCTTTACTCATCATCCATTCAAAAGATAGCAAAGCTTGAATGATTCTGTTTGTGGAAGTAAAACCATGCTTTGGAACCACAGTTAAAGGATGTATTTTTACTGGCTTGCTCTCTTTCAGCAATACCACTGGTTTCAAAGATTTCTCTTCACCTCTGTGCTTATTGCTTATCTATTCTAATCATAAATGTCAGCCTACTGCCAAGGTTAGAGTGGCCTTAATTTTAGTACTGGTTCCTTTATGATCTGTGAGACAGTGTGCTGGATTCTTGGCAGTCAGACAGTAAAAGTATGCATGAAATTTGTGAGAGAAAGACAACTCTTAATTAACTAAAGTCAACAGGTTATAAGACTCAGTTCACTGGAGTTTGAACTTGAGGCATGGAAAGATTTTAACCATTCTCTGCTTAGTTATATGACAGGTAAAAACATTGAAGAAATAATGACACCTGCTCAGTGCACTATGTAAAGACAGGTGCAGGAGAGATTACCTTTACATGCTATTGAATTATTGCTTTTCATTAAGAACTGGTCATTCTTAATGATTCTAACAAATTATTTCTGTGTAATGAATGTAAGTTTTTAGCCATTCTGCTTTTGAGAGACAAAAAAAAAAAAAACAAAACTGCCTTAAGAAAACCAGTTCAAATCAGTATCTACACAGTAGAGGAAAAATAGGAGCTCATTTGAAGAATTTTTATTGGAAGAAAAGTGCTTCAGGGAAAGGAAAAATGTTAAAAATGAGTGCAGCAGACCCAACAGGATACGTCAGTGATAACTTCCAGTGGTGTTCTGTAAATACGTAACAACTTACTTTATGGGAAAAATAATTGACCTGCAGTATTTGGCAATTTCCATGGTGAAAATCCTTCCTCTGTGGTCAACTTCAAGCTACCAAGGTATGTTACTGAGCACAAAGTGAGGAAGAGTCACCTTCAGTTGTATCTCAGGAGCTGGTGTGAGTTCTAGCACATCATGATATTGAATTTCAATATCATGATGTGCTTTTACCCTTTAAAAATAGATGGAGAGATGTAAGTGCATCTTTGAAATGGTTGACTGCAAACTGTTTTTATTTCTTTTTGTCATAATTATGCAATCAAAATTATGTTCAGTTTATATTCATAGTCACTGTGATTAAGCAGATATTGTAGTCAGGGGTTGTGAGGAGAACAATTAGAATCAGTACATTGAGTTTATAATATTATTTTTATGATGGTCACTGGGAGTTAACACAAGAAAGTGCAAAAAATCTATCCACAACACTAAAGACAGAATATTCAGCCAAGGGCCTGAATCCTACAGCAATGTCCCACATGAGTCCAGATGAAGACCCAGAGCTCATGACAATGCCTCCCAGCAGTCCAACTGGAGATCTAGAGCCCATAAGAAAGACTTCACCCCAGTCTCTTTTATGGATCCATGCTGGGAAGGCCCAAAGGTCAGCAGTGGAAGCTAGAAAGTCTATGCTAGCAGGGTGAAGGAGCTGTGCTGGTAGATTGAGGGAGCCAAGAAGTCACACTGATAACAAAGACCAGGGCTGTCCTGAAAAGCACCACACCATCCTCAGTGACACGGAGGCCCTGAGCTCCTCTGACAACAAGCACAGTGGAGTACTTGCCAGGAAGCCGGCGTGATGAGTTCATCCTGGAAATTAAGCAGCACACGTCTTCCCCTCCAGAGCCAGGAAGGAGCTTGATGTGAGGAACAGAGCTTCTCTATGAGAACCAATGGCTCAAACAGCAACACGCAGGAGAACCCACAACACCTCAACACACCTCCCTTCTCCTTCTCCACATCTCTATTTATGCTGGCAACTTTCCTCAGGTGAAACATTTATGCTTAGCACCATGGTGATTTAATTCTGCTGACGTTAAGGTAACTACCAGTTTTTAATCCATAAAAACAGGTAACGCCTGAAAACAGTGCTAGTGTTCAAAATCTGACTCTTGTACTTTCTAGCTATGCTACTGTGGCCATATAATATAAAGTCTGTGTGCATCAATAGACTAATCTTCAAGGTAGACGTGATGAGAAGGTCTTCACTGGCAATTAAATAATTGATAACAAAAATATATCTAGAACTCTGCCTGGTTGCCTATCATATTGTGTATAATGAATTAATGTTAACTGCATTTTCCATATGTTTACAGTTGGCTCAGGGATGGCTGAGAGACGAAATAAGACAGGAAAGGGATTATTAAATGAATGTTTCTATAAGAGATCGAATACTTTTAGATTTATAGAAATCCATCTACTTTCACAGACATAAATAGGGCTTTTACTTAAGAAATGTTATTGTGTATTTTTTCTCTTTCTCTTTCTGATACATAAATTTGGCCAGTTTTATGTTTTCTGTCTGATTTTAAGCCTAATGGGGTAACATGTATCTGTTCACAATCATCATCACTGATTCATCATAGATGAATATCTACAGAAGTTCAACTTGCAGTTCAGTGCATTAAGCAGTGTAGCTGATTCAAATGTAAAAATGCCTGCTACCAGATTCTTATTTGACCTAGAATTAACTAAGAGTCATATTTATGGTAGTGATAAGAGGAAATAAACTTAGGAGGTCAGGAGAAAAATGATGAATATAGGCAGCAGAAAAATTAGCTAGCTTAAAGAACCCTGGGTAGAAGTTGTATACATTTTATGACATTCCTGTTTGGTAAGAATGACACCTCTTACATGTAGAATTCTAGTGATCTGGGCCAGATTATTTTAATATGAATGCCACTACAAGCAAGTATCTAAGTGTCTTACAGGTCTTTGTAGACTAAAAGTTAAGCACTGTATCACACCAAACTGGACTCTGCCTTGATGTCCCAACCTCTCTTCAAGTTTCTCATTATTTTGCAGCTCCTTAACACTTACCGCTTCAAATGCTGGTTCATACAAGACAAAGCATATAGTAGGTTCCACAAAAAAATCTGTGTAATCACTGCATTACGGATGAATTCTTTATTTTATAATAAGCTAGATTCTCTAGGTTGAAATATTAACCATCTTCTTAGAAGGACTGGAGGTTGACTTAACAACCTACAGCAAATTCACTGCTCTCTCCAGGTTATATCCTAAAGTGAAAGGAAGTCTAGACCTCTGAGAAGAACTTTGCCTACAGTACAAACATTTTTTTATTGATTTTGGAAAACATATACTCTGAGGGTGTTTAAGATTAGTAGATTCTCCACACGAATTTTCTATTGAGAAATACTAAATTATTTGACTTCAGGGAATTTAGTCTGTAAGTCCCAGGGAACCAAAATCGTATTACTTTAAAGTCAGAATGCACATAGAGAGAGGATGGAGATCACACAACCCTAATCTCTTAACTTGCAAGGACAGAGTATATGTGTGCTGGTATATGTAAGGACCTGACATGTGGAAAATTACCAGATTATTTCTTTCTTCAATGAATCATTAGAAAAGACTGAAATAATTATCAAAATTAAATTCTCTATAACACTAGAGATTTAAGGAAAGTTAATATTGACATCTCTTATTTGACTTTTACAAATTGTATTTCATTGTTAAAGTGATTATTCATTTATATTGTTGTTTAATTCCTATGTAAACAAATAATGACAATGCTATTATGACCAGCAGCCTTTTTGTGAAAGATAAGAATAAGAATAAAAATGTTGAACTTTCAGAACCAACTCCAAATGGTTCATTGACTTTGTTTTACCATTTAACCTCCTAGTGTCAGTTTGCCCATCTATGAAATGAGAAGGATCAGATTTTCTTATGGGGATGTTTTGGAAATTATTTTTGCAAGTGTAGTCAATGAAATTGTTACAAGCATCACTGGTCTTCTTCCACTTCTTTAAAGAAACAGACAATATTATTTACATACCAGTTGAGAGTCAAAATGTCTTCTGTGCTGAAAGATGTATATTTATAAATAGTTGTACTTTTTTTTTAAGTTAAAGAATCAGATTGCTCCATTTGTGCATTACATCTATGCCACAGAACCTGAGAAACTGTTTTAAAATTCTGAGACTCTTATTTTTGAGCTGCTAATCTGTGCGCATTATTCCTCTCTGTCTCAGATTATGTTTTCTCTGATTTTTTTTCTTTTTTTTTTTTGCCTCACCTCACTTCACAAGATTGATAGTTTTCCATGTTCCCCTGCTAGAGGTCACTTCCAAGTTGAAGGCAAAACACAACTCACTCTGGATCCTGTTGACTTTCAAGTCAACTAAAAAGGAATTTATTCCAGCAACTTCTAACCTCAATTTTAAAACTCCATCCTCAAGATTACAGGGAGATATTCTGGGATGTTGCCATAGTGACTCTAAGAGGTTGGCATTGAGAATGCAAAGCTCCTGGCATCAGATTTTTAAACTTGATAGACTTAATTATATAATGTGGTCATGAACTTCTGTGCTTATGTCATTGAGGTCTAAAAAGAAAAAAAATTTCCCTTCAGGCTCTTCTGTCTCTTATGGTGCCAATCAACAGGCTTCTTGGTGATAAGATTCTTATGCCAATAGCTCCAGCATAACCTCAAGTGGTGCTTGTAGAAATGATAGAATCATTAGAAAACTAAAGAAAAAAAGGGAAATATATTTCCTGGGTGTGATTAGATCATCATAATGTTCCTGCATATGTAAATTATTTTTCATTTAATGAACTACCCTGCTCACATAATAGTGTTTTAACCTGGTTTTAGAAAGTCATTTTTACCCATGTTGGTCATTGTCATTAGATTTGGCAGTTTATTACCAGTAAGATGTAGATTATTTTTCTGTGACCATAAATTTCTTTTAATGATTAGAAGTGCATTTATTAGATAAATTTATTATAAAATTTACTTTAATAACTTCATAAAATTCTTAAGATGGAAAACTTGATTTTATATAATAATACCACTTTAAAGACCATTTTAAAAGTAGGAATTTCTTTAATTATAAAATAATATATATTCATAGGAGAAAAGCAGGCAATTGCATAAGGGAACAATGAAAAATATTACCTGTATCTCCTGGATTAGAATAATCCTTGTCATTTTCTCATCTTCTTCCTCTTCTTTCTTCTTCTTTCTCTCCTTCTCCTTCTCCTTCTCCTTCTCCTTCTCCTTCTCCTTCTCCTTCTCCTTCTCCTTCTCCTTCTCCTTCTCCTTCTCCTTCTCCTTCTCCTTCTCCTTCTCCTCCTCCTCCTCCTCCTTCTTCTCCTTCTCCTTCTCCTTCTCCTCCTCCTTCTCCTTCTCCTTTTCCTCCTCCTCCTTCTCCTCCTCCTCCACCTCCTCCTCCTCCTCC
>PVLA01011104.1:0-56345 GCA_004027455.1 Hydrochoerus hydrochaeris
TTGTTGAATGCAGTTAAAGAACAAATAGAGAAAAAAGTACAGGAGCATGGGAAACTGATTGAAACTTAGAATGAACAATATAGAAAACAAGCAGAATTCATGAAACAAACTCAAAGAGATATCCAAGAAACAAAAAATTCTATTGAAAGCCTTCAAATTCACCTAAAGGAAGCTGAGGATAGGATTTCAGACCTTGAGGACAGGATCATAGTTAGTGATCAGGAAAGGACAGAACTTTTAAAAATAACAAAGCAGCATGATGATGACAATCCAGAAGCTTCATGATGATGCCAAGAGCAACAATACAAAAATAATGGGCATTAGTGAAGATACAGAAGGCCAGACAAATGACATACATAAAGTATTTACAGAAATAATAGCAGAAACTTTCTGAAACATGGGGAAAGAATCTGATACGCAGATAAGTGAGGCATATAGAACACCAAACAGTCACAATCAACACAAATCTATACCAAGACACATAATAATTAAGATCTCAGACATACAGCATAAAAACAGAATATTAAAAGCTGTCAAAGAAAAGACACAACTCACCTATCAAGGAAAGCCCATTAGAATCACGGCAGACTTTTCAGCACAAAGCATAAAGTTAAGAAGATCTTGGAGTGAGGTATTCCAAGCCCTGAAAGAAAACAATTTTCAACCCAGACTGATGAACCCAGCAAAGCTTTCACTCAAATTGAATGGAGAAACAAGATACTTCCATGACAAAGAACAACTGAAGAAATTCATGTCCACCAAACCAAAATTAGAAAGAGTACTAAAGGACATACTAGACAGAGAAAAAAATGACCACAATCCCCAAAACAACAACAGAAAGAAATGACCAGCTAGGATAAGCAATTAAATAAGAGGAAAAGCAAAAAGAAACAACTGGAACATGACATGGCAAAGTTGAGCAAGTATATGTCAGTGCTATCCATAAATATAAATGGCCTCAATTCACCTATAAAAAGAAATAGATTGACAGAACAGATCAAGAAACAGGACCCCACAATATGCTGTATACAAGAAACACATCTGACCCAAAAGGAAACTCATAGGTTAAAAGTCAAAGGGTGGAAAACAGTATTCCACACAACAGGAATCCAGAAAAAAGCAGGGGTAATTATTCTATTTGCAGACAACATGAACTTCAAACCTAAAATGATTAAAAGAGATAGAGAAGGTCACTACATACTTACTAGTGGTAAAATTCAAGAGGAAGAACTAACAATTATAAATATACATGCACCAAATACAGGAGCAACCAACTATATAAGACAGGTATTAATGGACATGAAAAATGACATACACAAGAATACAATTATAACAGGAGATCTTAACAGCCCATTGTCACAAAGAGACAGATCAACTAGACAGAAAGTCAGCAAAGAAATAACAGAACTGAGTCATAATTGTGAGCAATTGGACTTAGTAGATGTTTACAGAGTGTTCCACTCAACAACATCAGAATACACATTCTTCTCAGCTGCACATGGGACATTCTCCAAAATAGAGCATATATTATCCCATAAAGCACTCTTAAGTAAATGCAAAGGTGTTGAAATCATACCATGCATAGGATCTGACCATAGTGCACTGAAATTGGAAATGAATGGCAAAAGAAATTGTAAAACCTACATAAATACATGGAAGTTAAATAACAGCCTTTGGAACAACTAGTGAGCTATAGATGAAATTAAAGAAGAAATAATACAATTCAATCAAAATAGAGAAACAACATACTGTAATCTGTGGGATGCATTGAAAATAGTCTTAAGAAGGAAATATATAGCAATAAACTCTCATATCAAGAAAACAGAATGAGCACAAAAACCAACCTAATGCTCCATCTCAAGCATCCAGAAAAAGAAGAGCAAGCTAAACCCAAAGCTCATAGAAGAGAGGAAATTGTGAAGATTAGAGCAGAAATCAATGCAATTGAAACTAAAAAAACAATACAAAGAATTACTGAATCAAAAACATGGGGTTTTTTTAGGGAATCAACAAAAGTAACAAACTCCTAGCTAACCTTATCAAGAGAAAGAAAGAAAAAAACCCAAATTCACACAATAAGGACTGAAAAGGGAGAAATTACTACAGATCCCATGGAAATTCAAAAGATCATGAATACCTACTTTGAAAATTTCCACTCACATAGTGAGGAAAACACAGAGGAAATGGACAGATTTCTAGAAACACATGAACTACCAAAGCTCAACCAAGAAGATATAGCAATTTTGAACAACCCAATATCAACTATTGAAATTGAAAATGTAATTAAAAACTTACCAACAAACAAAAGTCCAGGTTCTGATGGGTTCACAGTTAATACTACAAGAAATTTAGAGAAGATTTGATGCCAGTACTCCTTAAACTCTTCAATGAAACTGAGAAAAAACAATCCTCCCTAAATCATTCCTGGAGGCAAGTATAATCTGATACAAAAGCCAGAGAAAGATCCAAGCAAAAAAGAGAACTATAGGCCAATCTCACTAATGAACATTCATGCAATGATTTTCAACAAAATACTGGCAAATAGAATGCAGCAAATCATCAAGAAGATTATACGTTATGACCAAGTGGGGTTCATTCCAGGAATGCAGGAATGGTTTAACATATGCAAATCAATAAATATAATACACCACATCAACAGAGCCAAAAACAAAACCACATGGTTATCTTAATAGATGCAGAAAAAGCTTTGAACAAAGTCCAACACATGTATATCATAAAAACCCTTCAGAAACTCAGAATATACGGCATCTACCTCCAGCTTATAAAGGCCATCTGTGACAAACCAACAGCCAACATTATAATAAATGGACAAAAACTGAAAGCTTTCACATTAAAATCACGAACAAGACAAGGATGTCCACTATCACCATTCCTTTTCAACATAGTGGTGGAAACACTAGACAGGGCAATAAGACAAGAGAGAGAAATAAAAGGAATAAAGATAGCAAAGGAAGAAGTTAAATTATCACTATTTGCAGATGACATGATACTCTATATAGAAGACCCAAAAAATTCCATTAAAAGACTGCTAGAGGTAAAAACAAGTTAGCTGGATACAAAATCAATGCTCAAAAATCAATAGCATCCTGTACACAAACAAAAATATCACAGAGAGAGGAATTATGGAAATATCGCCCTTTAAAATAACATCTAAAAAAATGAAATACTTAGGAATCAGCCTACCTAAAGATGTAAAAGACCTATATGCTGAAAATTATATTATGCTGAAAAAAGAGATAGAAAAGGATATTAGAAAATGGAAGGACATTCCTTACTCTTGGTTAGGAAGCACCAACATTGGGAAAATGGCCATATTCCCAAAACTGTTGTACAGATTAACGCAATCCCAATCAAAATACCATTGACATACCTCACAGTTCTGGAGAAAACACTCCTAAAATTCATTTGGAAACAGAAGAAACCTAGAATAGAAAAGGCAATTCTAGGCAACAAAAGCAAGGCAGGAGGCATCTCAATTCCTGACTTGAAACAGTACTAGAAAGACACAGTGATAAAATCAGTATGGTACTGGCAAAGAAATAGACCTGAGGATCAATGGAACAGATTAGAAGATTCAAGCACAACTCCAAAGACACTCAGCCACCTGATATTTGACAAAGGGGCTAAATATGTCCATTGGAAGAAGGATAGTCTCTTTAATAAATGGTGTTGGAAAAATTGCCTCTCTACATGCTGAAGACTGAAACTGGATCCATGCATATCACCATGCACAAAACTAAAGTCTAAATGGATGAAAGACCTCAATATTAAAACAGAAACACTAAATCTACTGGAAGATAAGGTAGGTAGATGTCTTGGAGACATAGGGGTAGGCAGAGAATTCATGAGCCAAACGCAAACTTCACGGGAAACACTGCAAAGAATCAACAAATGGGATCTCACATTATTGAAAAGTTTCTGCACTTCAAAGGAAATCAACAACAGAGTGAAGAGAAAATCGATAGAGTGGGAAAAAATTTTAACCAGCAACCCCTCAGACAAAGGACTTGTGTCCAGAATATATAAAGAATTGAAAAACATCAAGCCCCCCAAACTCAAAGACCCTCTCCAAAAATGGGCATCTGAGATGAACACACAGTTCTCAGAGAAAGATATACAAATGGCAAATAAATACATGAAGAAATGTTCGCCATCACTGGTCATTCAAGAAATGCAAATTAAAACAGAATTGATGTTCCACCTTACTCCGGAAACAAAAGTTGCCATCAAGAAATCAACTGATAACAAATGTTGGCGAGGGTGCAGGGAAAAAGGAACACTGCTCCACTGTTGGTGGGAATGTAGACTGGTGCAACCATTATGGAAATCCATATGGAGAATTCTCAGAAGACTAGGATTGGAAGTTCCATTCAACCCAGCTATCCCCCTCCTGGATATTTTCCGCGAAGAACTGAAAAGTTCATATCACAGTGATATATGTGCACCCATGTTCATAGCTGCACAATTTGTGATAGCTAAATCCTGGAAACAACCAAGATGCCCATCAACTGTAGAGTGGATGAAAAAGATGTGGCATTTTTATACAATGGAATATTACTCAGATCAAAGGATGATCTTGAGGCCTTCATAGGCAAATGGAGACAACTTGAGACTATCCTCATTAGTGAAATAAATAAGAATCATATTTATAAATATCATATTGTGTCTCTATTGTAAAAAGTAAATAAGAACTACAAGTATAATAAAACCAAAATGTGTAATTGCTATTGTAAAAAAGAGAGGAAAATAAAGTGCTCTAAGGGACATAACTGCATGTAAGTTTGAGTGTGTAAAATAGATGACCATATTGCTGAATCTTTGTTGGATCTTTGAGCAAAACTGTTTGTAGTCTGACTGTTTAAATATGTACTATGTACCCTTTAACTTTGTAACTTGAACAACTACTTCCAAGGTGACAATATGTAATTTACAAATTACTAATTTCTTAGGCTTTTTCTCATTCTCCTTTCTCTTTCTTTCTTTTAGAATTCTGTATTATTGCTACACTTTTTTGCTTTTTTTGCTTTTTTTCTTCTCTTTAAATAAAATTTTAAAAATGTATAATTGCTATTGTAAAAAAAGAGGAAATAGGAAGCACTATAAAAGATATAGCTGCATGTATGTTTAGATGTGTGGGATTGATGACCATATTTCTAAGTTCTTGTTGGATTGTTGAACAGATCTGTTTGCATTCTCACTGCTTGAGTGTCTACTTTGTGTGCTTTAATCCTGTAACTTGAATAACTATTTCTAACAGAACAATGTGTAATTTATCAACTAGTGATTTCTTACTATTTATCTTCTTTTCTTGAAATTCTGTAATATTTCTACCTTTTTCCTGTTTTTTTCTCTTTAAATAAAAAAAATGAAAAAAAAAAGAAATACAAAGAAGACTTAATGCTGACACTCCTCAAACTGTTCAATGAAGTTGAAAGGGAAGCAATTCTCTCTAGATCATTCCTGGAAGCAAATATTAATCTAGTATCAAAACCTAAGAAAGACCCAACTAAAAAAGAGAACTACAGGTCAATCTCCCTAATGAACATAGATACAAATATTCTCAATAAAATATTAACAAACAGGATGCAACAAATCATCAAGAAGATTATACACCATGACCAAATGGGATTCATCCCAGGCATACAGGGGTGGTTCAACATATGTAAACCAACAAATGTAATCCACCATATCAATAGAGCCAAAAGTAAGAATCACATGATCATTTCTCTAGATGCAGAAAAAGATTTGTTAAGATCCAACACCCATTCATGAGAAGAACCTTACAGAGAATTGGAATAGATGGTCTCTACATCAAAATGATAATGGCCATCTATGACAAACCAACAGCCAGCATCATATTAAATGACTAAAAACTGAAAGCATTTACATTAAATTCAGACACAAAACCACAGTGCCCTTTATCACCACTTCTATTCAACATAGTACTGGAAATACTAGCCAGAGCAATTAGACATGAGAGAGAAACGAAAGAAGTAAAGATAGAAAAAGATGAGGTTAAACTATCATTACTTGAAGATGACATGATACTCTACATAGAAGACCCCCAAAACTCCATTGAAAAAATTCAAGATATAATAAACAAATTCAACAATATTGCTGGATACAAAGTCAATACTCAAAAATCAATAGCATTCCTATACACTGACAACAAAATCATCAAGAGAGAAATAAGAGAAGCCACACACTTCACACTAGCATCCAAAACAATGAAATACTTAGGAATTAATCTAATGAAAGAAGTAAAAGAGCTATACAGGGAAAATTATAATACCCTGAAAAAAGAAATTGAAGAGGACATCAGAAAATGGAAAAACATCTCTTGGTCATGGATAAGAAGAATAAATATTGTGAAAATGGCCATTCTCCCAAAATTGTTACACAGATTCAATGCATTCCCAATGAAAATACCACTAACATACCTCATATACCTAGAGAAATCACTCCTAAAATTCATCTGGAACCAGATGATACCTAGAATAGCAAAGGCAATTCTAAGCAGCAAAGCCAAGGCAGGAGGCATCATAATCCCTGAATTGACATTATACTACAAAGCTTTTGTAATAAAATCAGAATGGTACTGGAATAAAAACAGACCTGAAGATCAATGGAATAGACTAGATGATAAAACCAAAGCTATGAACACACTCAATCACCTTATCTTTGATAAAGGGGTCAAACAGGCTCACTGGAAGAACAATAGTCTCTTTAATAAGTGGTGCTGGAAAAACTGGCTTTCCATATGCTGAAAACTAAAATTAGACTCAAGCCTGTCACCATCTACTAACCTAAAATCTAAATGGATCAAAGATCTAAATATTAAAGCAGAAACACTAAAACTGTTGGAAGACAAAGTACATAAAAATCTCAAAGACATAGGGGTAGGTAGAGAATTCATGAACAAGAACCAAAATGCATGGCAAATACTTCCCAAAATCAATAACTGGGACCACATCATATTAAAAAGTTTCTCTATGTCGAAAGAAATCTCCATCAGAGTGAAAAGAAAACTCACAAACTGTGAAAAAATCTTACAGAACTGTCTCTCAGACAAAGGACTTCTGTCTACAACTTATGAAGAATTAAATAAAATCAGACCCCCGAAATTCAAATACCCAGTCCAAAAATGAGCATCCAAGATGAACACACATTTCTCAGATGAAGAAATATGGATGGCAAATAAATACATGAAAAAATGTTCATCATCATTAGTCATTAGAGAAATGCAAATTAAAACCACACTGAGACTCTATCTCACTCTGAAAGAATGGCCAGGGTCAACAAAACTACCAACAACAAATGCTGGAGAGGCTGTGGGGAAAAAAGAACTCTTCTGTACTATGGGTGGGAGTGTAGACTGGTGCAACCACTATGGAGGCCAGTCTGGAGATTCCTCAAAAAGCTGAGATTGGAGGTCCCATTTGACCCAACTACTCTACTTCTGGGCATATTCCAAGAAGAAGCAAAAACATCATACCACAGTGATATATGTGCACCCATGTTTATAGCAGCACAATTTTAATATCCAGATCTTGGAAACAACCTAAATGCCCATCTACTTAGGAAGGGATAAAAAAATTGTGGTAATTTTATACAATGGAGTACTACTCAGCTATAAAGAATGAGCACATTGAGATATTTATAAATAAATGGATACAACTTGAGACCCTACTCATAAGTGAAATAAATCAAACTCACATGTATAAATACTGCATACTCTCCCTAGTGTAAGAAAAGGTTAGAGTATATAAGATGTACTGTGTTAATCATGGATCCACATTATATTGCTTTGAAGACTTGTAATGGTTTCATTCATTGGTTGGAATGGTTTTATTCTGTTTTATTTGACCTTATTATGTGTGATGGTATGAACAGCTACTTTGAAGAAAACAAGACATTATGGCAGCCATTGCTGATTTAATATCATCTTGCTTTGAAGTCCTACCATGCTTTTGATCTTCTGTTACCATTGGTTCTATCATGTTGTCTTACTGGATTTTAATATGGGTGATAATATAAACAAATTTGTTATGGAAAATGAGATATTATAGTAGCCATTGTTCATTTTCTGTTATTTGGTTCAGAATGCCTTGTGATACTTTTATTCTCTTGAATTGTTTTATTCTATTTTGTTATGTTTGACATCATTGTGTGTGAAGCTATGCTCAACTACTTCAAAGAAAGAGACATTATGGTAGCTACAGTTGATATCCAATTGTCTTGTTGTAAAGTTCTGTGTTGCTTGTATTGTTCTGTTCTGATCTGCATTGTTCTGTCCTCTTGTGTTTTATTCTCTGTAAAATAAAATTTAAAAAAAAAACTGAGCGTGGTGGTGCACATCTGTTACCCCAGCACTTGGGAGGCCGAGACAGGAGGATCTTTGCAAATTGGAGATCAGCCTGAGCTACAGAGTGAGTTCAAGGCAAACCTGAGCTGTATAGTCAGACTCTGTCTCAAAAAGACAAAAAAGGGCAGGGGAGGGGACTAGACATTACTCACCACCAGGAAGACCCAAAAGAAAAACATGAGGTGACAACAGCATGGTTATGGGGGTGGCTGCAGTCAAATCAGAAGAGAGGAGGTGCAGGCCAAGGCGTGAAGAGGCAGCCTTTCCACACTGCATTTGCACTGCGTGTGCACCACATATATACGGGTGCAGCCTCATGGAAAAAAAGATGTAGGTCCCCATAGAAATTAGCAACTCACCTCAGCATGTCCCTCCCACATCTCTTCTTGGACAGGACATGGCTCCTTCCTGGCCAGGCTCCCACTCTCCTTGCACTGCTGTAACCTCACAGTGCCAAGCCCTGGACCCCGAGTCTGCTTTCTTGTGGACTCTGCCTAGACAACAGCAGGGCGGCACTGCCCTGTCAAGAAACCCCAGGCATCCTAGTTCCTGCACAAACACTGGCTGCACTGTCTCTTGGACACAAGGCCATTCGCCTTCTGCCACCTCACCACCCCCCCACAGCAGACAATGGGTCTCGGTTCTGGAGACAGCGCAAGGACCAAAACCCAAACAGAGGGGCCAGAAACCCTGAACTTGATGCCCCTCCTGAGAGTTCCTGAGGGACCACCAGCCAAGGCATAGAGAGAGGGCATGTGCTTCATGCTCGAGGCCTGGTCTGGATCACCAAGCACAGCGGCCACAGCCACCTCCTCAGGACAAGGTGAGGGTGGTGTACACACAGGACTGTGTGGATGGGGCCTTGGGTTCTCCAGGAAGAAGCTGCTCCATGCTGGTCCCGGGCTTCCTCTAGTGCAGCTGAGCATAGGTCACCTCCTGTGGGTCCTCGGCCTCTGAAAGGACCTGGCATCCAGAGACAACGTGTGGAGCCATGCAGGGGGGTGGGGAAGGTAGAGAAGTAGGAGACATAATGGAGGGCTCACCTGTATGTCCCTCTGTCTGTCTGCCTCAGGCTCTGTGTGTGCCTAGTCATCACCTGCATGGAGAGACAGAGAGTGGGCATCCTGTAGGTGCCTCTTCCTCCCCTAGCATCCTGCACAGAGCAGCAAAGCCCAGCCCTGAAGCCCAGGAAAGAACACAGAGGTCACAGAGGGAGGACGCACATCTTCTGCCCTCCTTGGGCACCTCCCCACCCCACCCAGAATGTCCCCTTTCCACCCTGGGGTCTCTGCTTCTCAGGTCACTACCTTTATTTTCTCCCTGGGTCTGCAGGAATGGGCTGGCACTGAGGAGAAAACAAAAATATCAACAGACGTCCAAGAAATTGTAAAAAATTGTATTTAAAAATTTGGGGGGGTAAAGTTTCCCACCTCTCATGCTTCATCTGGACTTTGGTCCTGTCACAAGCAGCACCTACTGGGATAGTGATCAGTCTTGTGGTCTACCCAGCCACACTCCCCGCATGCCTCTAGATGAGCCCTTGCACCCCATGCACCCCGGGACTTACTGCATTTGGCTCAATGCCACCTCCACCAGCAGAGGCAGAGGAGGAGCAGCAGCAGGACAAGGAGAAGGAAGGCAGAGGCTGCTGAGGCCACTGCAGCAATAGGAACGGCAGAACCTGGGGAGTCACAAAGGGCAAAGAGCAGCTGATGAACTGCTGGATTAATCACCCCTCCAGGAAACACTTACAGTGTCCAAGTAACACCAAGTGAGTTATTGAATGTTTGGGAAACTGCAGCAAAACCAACAACAACAACAAAAAAAAAAACCACATTATGACAGACACATTATAACTCAGTGAGATAAATTCCATGGAGGGAAAATTAAATGTCACCAGGAAAGAGACACTAGGGGGATGGGAGCCCAGAAAGATGAGAGGCACCCGGATAGGAACAGCAGACACACAGCTGAGAGGGAGAGGCACAGGGGAAACTGAGGAGGTCAGTGCTTCACAAGGACATGGTGACCTCAAGGACAGCCAGGTGAACTCAAAATCCAGGGACAAGGAGCCTAAGGACAGCACTGACCTGCAGAGCGGTGGGCAGGCAAGGCATGTTGTGCTGCTTTCCAAGATTGGCTTTTTACTCTTATATGAGACAAATTGAACACACATGTGTAAACCTTGTATGGTGTCTCTGATGTGGAAAACCGAAAGGGCTAAAAAGGACCAAAATATATAATAGATACTGGGAAACAGGAAGAAAATTTTCAAATCTAGGGAAACTAGGCAGGGGAAGGGAAAGGAAGAAAGGGGAAAGAGAATAGAAAAAAATGAAAAAGGTCTTGTAAATAAGGGGGGGGAGGGGCGCAAGGCAGGGAAGGGGAATGGAAAGAAGCAATATCTTGTGCAGGTACAAATTCCCTTCCATGAATGTGTTCAATGTGTATCTATAAAATGTACCAATACAATAAATGTTTTAAAGAATTATAATAAAAGACTGTTTTTTTCTGAGTGATGAGTAGACTGAAGCATCCAGGGGGAAAGAGGAGACAATTAGGGGCCATGCTGCAGGTAGCCAGTGACAGGTCACTTGGCCTGAGAAGAACACAGAAAGCTCTGGGTTTGAGCACATTGGAAGGGCAGAAATGAGGATTGTGAATGTTGGACGCTGAGACTAAGGACCACTGATGGACGCACCACAGAGAAGACACATAGGGGCTGCTGGGATGGAGACAAGAGAGGGAAGGGAGGTGGGGACATCTGTCCATCAAGGGCTCCTTGCAGATGCCGAGTGGCTGCCTGAGTCTATGACTAATCCCACAGGGGATAAAGAACACAGAGGTTCATGGGGGGTTTCTCACTGGGTGAAAAGACAAGTGGCCATTGGAAGACCAATGCTTAGACCTCCCACACTTCTCCTCAGACAGATCGTGGCACTGCTCCCTTCCCTGCTCCATCCCTGCCAGTTCCTCTTGGGTCCCTGCCTCCTCTTCCCCATGCTCTGTCTTTCTCAGTTGCCTACAGTTTGCAGAATGCACCTGAAAAGCCATCTCATGACTGTGCTCTATGCTTCTGTCCCCCAGGCCTGGGGCAGTTTCTCTGCCTTAACCATGAGAAGCCCCAGTTACCCTGCAATGCTAATGGACACAGCTCAGCTCCATCCAACCAGGAGGTGGGAGCTGTCCCTTCCTGCACGAACCCATAGGATCAGGACCAGAAATCTACCTTAGAAATACCATGACTAATGTCTCCCAGCATTCTTATTGTTCTGGTGGCCATAAAGACCCACTGTGGTCACAACATTATCTCAGAAAAGTGCAGGTGACACAAAGACCAAGAAAGTCATCTGGAATGAAGAAACTGAGGCAGACCCATTCACTCTCCTCTCACCATTGGCTCATGATGCTCCTCCTGTCAACTACACACAGAGAGACACAGGCAGGGAAGGCAGTGTTGGGAGGACACAGGCAGCAGCTGAGTGATGCATCAGCTTTCAGCCTGCACCCCAGGGTTGTCACTGCATCATGTGTCCCTTCTGTAACACCCTACAGAGCTCTCTTCCATAAAACACCTTACTTCTGCCTGCTACAAACCCTGGTAATAAGTACTGATGTTCAGGGTCTGAAATTCAACAGGAGTGGATTAGACAGAATGAGGGAAACAGTGCACAGCTACACTAACTGTGACCATGCTGATCACACTGAGCCCACATGAGATTCCCAACACAGACTTCCCTTAACACAAAGCAAAGGGACTCATGATTGAGAAAAGGCTGAAGGGGTCACTGGGCAGGGAGCACAGCTGAGAGCTGTGACTAGGATAACCATAGTACGTGTAGGTCCCAGCCTGGTCCAGGCTCACAAGGGAGATGAGGAAGGAGCTGTGGTTCTGACAAGAACAGTCCAGGGGAAGGAAGTCCCTCCTCCTCTGCACAGAATATAGGTACCATAGGAGTATAGCGACTGTCACAGGAGAGTCACGTTTGCTCCTGAGGCAACCTGGGCACCTGGATGAACAGTCAGGGAAGGTTTGATCCTGTAGACAACTGAAAGGGAATAGATTCTGCTATTAAAATCATTATTAAAATAGCCCCACATTCTCATGCCCTGAGAACAAAGAAAATGAAAAGAAACACACCTTACTGCTGGGTGAAGCATCAGGACCATCATTCCCAAAATTCCCCTTTGTAATTTCCCAGGAGCCAGAACCAGAGAGGACCAGGTGTCTGTCCCCATGAGGTGGCTCCTGGGGACAAAAACCACCTCTCTGAAGGAGTTGGGATCACAGGACACACCAAGAGAGGGGAAGACCCATAAATGGGGCAGAGTCAGGACAGAGCCTATGTGAGGACCCATCTGGACAAAGGAGGGGGCATCAGAGAGACTGCTGGGGCACAGTGTCCATGAGGTCCTTACCTGTCACCACAAGCTCCAGTGACTCACTGCATCCTGACCAGATTCCTCCCTTTGAGTACTCACAGAAATAAATCTCTGCATCAGTGTGTGTCACTTTCTCCACAAAGATGACCTAACCTCCTGAGCTCCCATTGGGTTGCTGACATACCACTCTGCTACAGACTCTGCATGATACACACATACTAACGTCACACCTGGGGGGATCCTGCAGAAGATGCTCACAGGACCTCCCTGGGGAACCAGAGCTGCTGGCACTACCCAGATGGAGGGCTGGGATGATGAGCCTGCAAACAGAACAAGACCCCAAGAACTGTGAGGAAGGAGAGGGCCTCACCCCATTCCCAATTCTCCCAAGCTTCTCATGCTGCAACCTTGGGACAGAGCTAGGATCTGAGCTGTCAACTTGGGTGTGAACCCAGAACACTTCTTCCCCAGGAGGTGCCTCCAGCCAGTGCAGTTGCTCCTGCCCTTCACCTGGAAAGGGTGTCACTGTGGGGTCTGAACTTATCATCAGCCTCTGACACCACCTGCCTGGGACAGGAGCCCACAGGTCAGTCTCCCTGGATGAGCAGAGCCTGCTCCCCTGGCTGATTCATCACTGCTAAAACGCTTGTGTTTGGCGAGCACCTAGGTTCCTTCTTCATTGTGTTTCTCATTTGTACAAAGTGTGGCAAAAACAAATGTATGACTGTTCAGCAGTTCACTGTACCCATAAATGTCTGGAAGTCAACGGCCAGCACTATCTGTGCACCTTGTAAATGTAGAGGCCACCACTGCCAGAAACATTTGTAATTGTAGAGACCAAAGGTACCTTTTGTTAATCTCATCATAGCCCAATAAATTTAGTATTTATTTGCACAATTTTTTCCCTCAAGTGCATGTACACTGCATATATATTCATCTCCAGCATCTACCCATGCATCAATCCTCTCTCACCTAGTTACCCATTTACCTACCATGGATCTGTCCAACATCTTTACAGGTCTCTCTCTACATCTAAGATCTATGTACTGATGATGGTCTGAGCATATATTCACCTCTGTGGCACACACACACACACACACACACACACACACACGCTCCCTATCCTGATCTCCAGAGCAGTTCAGCCACCTCTTAAGCACTCCTGAGTGCCTACATGCAAACGGTTCTTCTTGAACCACTGCCTAGTGCTTTCTTCTGTCTTCTTCCACATAAACCCCAGCTCCTTCCCCAGTACCATCCTTACCCTGGGGCCTGGGATTCTACATAAATATGTCTGCCACCTCTGTCCTCTGTCTTAGACTGTGGTGGCTCTCATGTCACTCACAGAGACTCCTGAGCACCGATCCCAGTCCATGGAGGTCTGTGACTGCTGAGCACACTATGGACCTCGTCCTCATGCAGTGCCATCACTGCTTGTGCTCTGGCCATGGCCAAGGCCATTTACACATCTCAGCTTCTCCCCAACAACTCACTGTCCACATAGAGGCACCACCATGATGCTGGACCTCCTCTACCACAGAACAGGAAACCCACCCACATCCTGCAACCCTCCTCCTGTTACTGACACCTGCAATTGTCCACACAGTCCACTTTCTGCAGTCGGCCATCAAACTGCTCTCAGTATCACCTCCTCCCACCTCAGGAAGTGTACACATGATCCACTGTGCCCCTAGTCATCTCCTTCACAAGGCAAGGCAGTCTAGGTGGCCCCATTACATGCAGCAATGTTAGGATCACAGGCAAGGCCTCATGAATCTGCACAACTGGGAATGAACTTTGCTCTTGGGGAAGCAATGAGGGAAAATGACTATCACACACACAGAGCTGGAGGTGCTGGCTCAGTGGAGATGGGAGAACAGTTAACATTACCCAGCAGCTACAGCCTCTGTGTGACCAGGCTCAGAACACAACAGCCACTGACCATCTCAGACAGCATCTGCCCTCTGTCTCCACTGAGAATCACCCTGCTGATTCACTATTTGAGAACAGAAACTGGGTCACAAAAGCAAAAAACCTACAAAGCAGTTCACAGTGCAGAAAGGCACTGGGTTTTGTATCGCACTTCAAATCTGTGTCCTGACTGAGGGAATCTTGGCATAAGAAAACCTCTCAGGTATAAGAGACACCAAATCAGGAAAATGCAGCCTGATCTGAACTATGACCACTGTATTCTCAGGGGACTGTGTCTTGTGTGAGGTCTCCAGTCCTGTGCCACATTCCCAGTGCCTCTCACCTGTGCTGGCCCTGGGCATTGTGGAGACTCATCAGGGAAGACCATGGATGACAGCACAGGGCCTTCCTGCCTCAACCCAAGACTGTCAGGCTCCTCTCACTCTCAGCCCAGTCTCACTCACAGCTCCCAGCACTGAAGGAAGGAAACTCAGAGCTGTAGGCCCAGACCCTCTTCTCCAGTGCAGACACCAAAACAGAGACCTGATGAGATGTGTCTGTCTGGGACCCAATGATCCAAAACACTGAGATCATGACACAGACCTGGGGTCAGGGAGCCAAAGTCTCACCTAACCCCTGCCAGGAGTTCACAGAGGAAGAGCCCTGAGAAGAACCCAGGTGGTAGATTTTTTGACTGCATTCTTGACCCTTCCACCGCCCACCTGCTTCCCTGCAGTGCTCATCAATTCCATGTAGCAGAACGAGGCCTGGGGGCATGAGGTAATATTACCTCAGAATGGATGGACTCTGAGTAAGATCCCCTCAGAATGGATGGACTCAGAGTGAGATCCCCTCAGAATAGATTAGCTCAGAGTAAGGTCCTCTCAGAACGGTTTGGCTCAATGTAAGATACCCTGACAATGGATGGACTCAGAGTATATTCACTTCAGAGTGGATGCACTCAGTAAGATCATCTCGTTAGGGCCAGGGATTTAGCTCAGTGGCATAAGCGCCTGCCTGGAAAGTGCAAGGTCATGAGTTTGATCCCTGGTACTGCAAAAAAAAAAAAAAAAAAGATCGCCTCGTTAAAGGTAAACATACAGTAAGCTCTCCTCTGAATATATTGGTGCAAGGCAATATTATTTCAAACAGAAAAATGTAAAGATCACCAGAGAATGTGGAGTGCTGAGTAAGATCACCTCAAATCTGTTCATTACAGAGTAAGATCCCCTCAGAAGGAGTAGTCCTAGACTAATGTCCCCTTCGACTAGTATTACCTTCGACTAATATTACCCCAGTCACCATAGACCATACACTAAGATCATCTCAGGAGGAATTGTCATAGAGTAATACCATCTTAGTTCAGATGAGTATGAAAAAAGGTCACCTCACAACAGATAAATGTGCATTTCCATCACCTCAGAATTTCTAGCTACCAATTGTGATCACCTCAGAAGGGTGGAGTGTGGACTAAGGTCACCTCAGAACAGATGACTATAGTGTAAGATCACCTCACAATGAATGGGTTTGGAGAAAGTTGACCTCAGTGCTGTAACTTCCACCTCTCTAATCCCTAGTAGTGCTGACTTCTCCTCCTGTTCCTCAGAGTAGCCCCTGCTCTAACTCCTGGAATCCTGACTCAGAGGAACTTCATGACTGTGGACATGATCGTGCAGCTGGCAGGTGCAGAAGCTGAACCTTATCCAGGTTTACCCCATGCGATCCAGGATCTGAGCTGCCGCACCAAGCACCAGTCATCTCTCCCCTCCCGGGATCATTCACCTTCTCCCCTCCTGGCTTGTTTCTAGCACACACCTTCTCAGTTCCCCCCATTTCTTCCTTTCCCCACCCAAGCCTCGGCTCTATCTCACTACAATACTATGCCTGTCTCGTCTACTGCTCTCCAGTGAGACTTAGTCACAGCCTTGCTTTTCCTGCCAATACTGCTTCCTCTCCTCTTGTTCATGCTTCCTGTTTCCCCATATTCTATTAGTTTTTATTGCATAGCAGAACTGAGGAAATTGTAAAACTGGAGGGAAACCATGCATTCTTCCATCAAAACCCTTTGTACCAATCCTTTCTCTGAGAAAAACCCTTCCTGTCAACTTGGCTTGGCCGTTTTCTTATGAGGTGACAGAGTGACAATGGAGAGAGTGCCATTCTGTGACTTGACTGCCTCACAAAAAAAAAAAAAAAAAAACTTTCTCACTCTGCCATTGCCCTGAGGGCTTCAGTTCTCCCTAGCCTGGGACATCAGACCACAATGTCATTAGGAGTTTCCTTCTTTCTCAGTTTGACTCTCACTTCTCTTCTTCATTTTTAGTAAAGTTTACTACATATCTGTTCATTGGAAGCAGTGGGGATTGAACCTAGGTCTTCCCACTAAGCTACATGCCCAGCCCTTTCTTATTTCAATTGTTTGTCACAGGGACTTGCTAAATTGCTACACTTATAACACTTGTACCCCTCCTGCCTCAGGGCCCAGGAGTGCTGGGGTTCCAGCAATGCACTCCCTGCCCGGCTTGCCAGCTACATCTGAAGTGAAGTCCTATATTGGAGGCATGCCCAGATAGGAAGCGGTTACCCTAGCAGACCGAGTTACATCCATCATCTCACATGGTCACCTGTTTTTGTGTGTGACAAATGCTGGTAAATTTTATTCATTTAGCAAAACTCTTAACCCTGATAAGAGTCTTCTCTTATCAGGAGAGCACATTGCATGCTCGCTCTGGAGGCCTGTTCTTCCCACACAGTTGCTGCCTGGATCTTCTGACTGACTCTCATGTCCTCCCCACACTACCTACCCCATGTGTCCCCTGCTCTAGTCTCTGTTTGTGTGTACGTGGCCTTCTTGGGAGGGCCCACATGCAGTGCAATCATACAGTTTGCCTTTCTGTGCTAGGATCCTCACTCTCAGTGAGCCTCCCTCCAGATTCCCCCTTGTGGCTGCACAGCAGGATCCCTTTCCTGCTAGAGGCACAGCAGCACTGCTGGTACGTGTTGATCACCATGTGATCCATTCTTCTACCCAGTAAGGAGCTAATACCCAGAAAAACTCAAATGACTCAAACACAGAAAAATAAATTTATTTCAAAATGGGCAAAATATCTGATTTTTATTTCTTTCTTCAAAGAAGCTCTGAAACTGACCAAGAATTATATGAAAAGATGTTCAAAACTGGGCATAGTGGTGAAAATATATTACCCCAGCACTTGGGAGGCTGAGACAGGAATATCTTTGCAGATTTGAGATCAGCCTGGGCTACAAAGTGAGTTCAAGACCTGCCTGAGCCGCATAGTGATACCCTGTCTCAAAAAGAAAAAAGAGGGGAGGGGAGCTCATCATCTATCACCACTGGGTGGACATAAAAGAAAAACACTGGGCAACAGCAGCATGTGCATGGGGGTGGCTGCAGCCATACTGGAAGAGAGGAAGTGCAGGCCAGGACATGGAGAAGAGGAGGTCTTTCCACACTGCATGTGCACTGCATGTGTACCACATATATATGGGTGCAGCCTCATGGAAAAAAGATGCAAGTCCCTATAGAAATTAGCTCTGTATGTCCCTCCCAGCTCTCTCCTGAGACAGGACTCAGCTCCTTCCTGGTGAGATGCCCACTCTCCATCCACTGCAGCAGCAATCTCACAGCACCAAGCCTGAGACACTGAGGCCACTTTCTTCTGGTCTCCACTTGGACCACAGAAGAGCAGTGCTGCCAGTGCAGAAACCCCAGGCATCCTGGTCCCCATTCACACCCTGGCTGCACTGACTCTTCCATGCTAGGCTGATCACTTCCCCACCCCACAGCAGACTGAGTCTCTGGTCTGGAGATTACACAAGGAACTGGAACCCAACAGAGGATCCAGGAGAACTGAACTTCATAGCCTTTCTGAGAGCTATTGAGAGACCCCGACCTCAGGCATGGAGCAAGGAGCAGATAGCACCTCAATGCCCATCCAGGAGCACCAAGCACAGCTGTCCATATCACCCCCTCAGGACAAGGTGAGGGTGGCCTACACACAGGACTGTGTGGACAGGACCTGGGGGTCTCTGGGAAAAAACTGGCCCACACTGGCCCTGAGTTTCCTCAAGTGCAGCTGGGTGTAGGTCACCTCCTGTGGGGCCTCTGCCACCACAGGAGCCTGGCATCCAGAGACAAAGTGTGGAGCCATACAGGGGTGTTGGGAGCTGGAGAGGGAGGTTGGCAGAGGGGAGGGCTCACCTGTGTGTCCCTCTGTCTGTCTGCCTCAGGCTCAGTGTGTGTGGAGTCATCACCTGCATGGAGAGACAGAGAATGGGCATCCTGTGGGCACCTCCTCATCCCCCAGCCCTGTGTGCCCCACTGAAGAGCCCTGCCTTGAAGCCCATGAAGGGACAGATAGGTTACAGAGGGAGGGGACACATCTTCTGCCCTCCCTAGGCACCTCCCTGCCCCACCCTGAAAGTCCCCTTTCTACCCCCGATCTCTGCTTCTCAGGTCACGACCTTTATTTTCTCCCTGTATCTGCATGAATGGGCTGTCACTGAGTGGAAGAAGATGTAAATATCAACAGAGGTCCAATAAATTATAAAAAATTGCATTTAAAAATTTGGGGGATAACTTTTCCCACTTCTTGTGCTTCATCTGAACTTAGGTCCCATCGCAAGTAGCACCTACTGGGAGACAGTGATCAGTCTTGAGGGTCCACCTGGCTGCACTCCCCACATGCCTCCAGATGAGCCCTCACACCCCAAGACTTACTGCATTTGGCTCGATACAGACTATGCCTGCAGAGGCAGAGGAGGAGGAGCAACAGCAGGTGAAAAAGGAAGGCAGTGGCCACTGAGGCCACTATGGCAATGGGAGCAACAGCACCCGGGGAGTCACAAAGAGTGAAAGCTGAAGAACTCCTGCTGGATTAATTGACCCCTCCTGGAAACAGAATGTCCAGCTTATTCCAAGTGAGTTATTGAATGTTTGGGAAACTGCAGCAAAACCAACAACAACAACAAAAACACATTGGGGAATACAAAGACATGTTATAACTCAGTGATATAAATTCCATAATGCAAAAATCAAATGCCACCAGGGAAGATTCCCTACAGGATGTGAGTTTGTATGGATGAAAAGTGCTCAGATGGGAAGGGCAAACACACAAATGAGACATAGAGGCACAGGGGAACTAAGGAGGATGGTGCTTCTCTACAGATATAGTGACCTCAGGAATGGCCCGCAGAGCTCAGAACCCAGGGACGAGGAGTGTAAAGGCAGCACTGACCTACATAGGGACAGACAGGCAAGTCATGCTGTGCTGCTTTCCAAGACTGGCTGTGTAATCTTAAGAGAAATTAATCATGGGGAGGAGCTAAAGATGGCCAATCAGTTAGCAACAAAATACAAAGCCTCACAGGAGAAACAACTCATATGCCAGAATAAAACATCCTAGAGAAATCCAGACAGAGGGAGATGGATCCTCTTGACACAGGAAGAAATTTAAATGTAAAAAAGCTTGTCAAACATGCAGCCTTGGAGCTGCAATTGGAACAGCTAAAATTATTGGACAAGGTGTTTTCACTGTGACCTGCCAAGTTCGCACCTGCCTGAATTCACAAATTTGCACCAGCCAGCAGAACTGCCCAAACTCTCTTGCCATCACTCACAGGAGCCACAGCCATGCTGAAACTGGAGTTTGGTGAGCACAATAGAGAGCAGAGCCAGTGAAGGGACCTTCATTAATTCACAGTCAGTGCTGGGAATGAGACCCTCCCATGGGAAGGGTGTGACCAAATGGGCAATATATTGGAATTGGGCAGGAGGAACCTGAACTGGGAGCAACAGTGACTTCTGTTGGTTGCTCCCTCCCCAGAGCAGATTCATGGGATTTTCTTGGACTGAGTCACATGCCTGGCCAGGACCCAATGAGCTGTCTCAAATCAATTCCCTGTGCCTAGCACTCACTAACCTGGTGAAGGCCCATGAAGTTTGGCTGCCCAGTGGGGAGAGGCCAGTATATGCAGCCCCTGCTTACACCTCAGTGACAAGAGCAGGTAGGAGAGGGCTGAGGTCCCTCACCAGCATGTTTTGGAGGAACTGTGGCTGACAGGGAAGGGGGCTGGGACCTCCACTGTATACCTGTGTGGAGGAGGCCAGGACCATGGCAGGAGAGAGAGGCAAGAGGAGGCCCGCAGCCCAGAACCCTGAGAGCACTGATCCAGGAGAGGGAAAATCAAGGGAGACTGAAGGCGGCAAACATGCAACATCAGACATGGCTTCAATAGACATTAAGAGATATCTTCAGGACCATGTCAATGAGCTCAAAACTGAAATATTAAATTAGGTAAAGCAAGATATGGGTGGAGTAATAAAAGAAATGCTAAGCATCTCTCAGGAATACATAGATGGAAGAAAGGAGGAACTCAAAAAAGAAGAGAAACATTCAATAAAGAATATAAAGAAAATATAGAATACATGGAGGAGATTCAAAGAGATTACTAGGAAATTAAAAACTCCATTGAAAGCTGGCAAAACACATTAAAAGAAACTAAGGATAGACTATCAAAACTTGAAGAAATGTGTGCTCATGAAAGGAAAGATCTCTTAAAAATAACAAGGAAACAGGTAGTAGCAATACAAAGGCTAGAAGATGAAAAGAGATTCTATAAGAATAAGAAATGTGAACGAAGATTCAGGAATACAAACAGGCAAATTACAAAGGCTATTCATGGAAATAATTAAGGAAAACTTCCCAATTGTGGGAAAAGAAAATAACATTTGGTTATGTGAGGCATACAGAACTCCAGCCACCTACAACCAAAACAGAGCTACACCCAGACATATAATAATCAAGATACCAGAAATTCAATATAAAAACAGAATATTAAAATCTCTCAGAGAAAAGAAACAGACTACCTATAAAGGTAAACCCATCAAGATCATAGCAGACTTCTTGACACAGACCATCAGATCAAGAAGAGCTTGGAGTGAAGTCTTCCAAGTCCTGAAAGAAAAACCTCCAGCCCAGATTGATGTACTCTGCAAAACTGTCACTAGAAATTAATGGAGAAATAAGATGCTTCCATGACAAAGAGGAAATGGGGGAATTCGTGACCATCAATCCAACCCTACAGAGAATACCACATGACATTGTAGAGAGAGAAAAAAATACAAGGATTTTAGGAACAGTGGCAGAAAGGCCTCAACGAGAGGGGCAGGGAGTAGAATGAAGGAGAAAGCTAAACAAAGGCAGAAAATTAGCATAGAAGAAATGAGGCAGAGAAGGATAACTAGAATCTCTAACATAGATGGCCTTGATATGCTATATTGTTAGTAGTGCACCAGGATTTAAAACACACATTACTCACACTACTCTGCTTAGATGTATTATATTCTGTTCCAGTCATTCTACCTGTACTAGATTTGAGGGCACAGACAGTAATCCTGAAAATAACAGGATATAGTACAATAATCATCCCTAATTTCCTATTAACTTAATCTACAGCTCTGTAAAACCTACAGATTTACCATGACTGATTGTAATCAAATCTGGTTTGTTGGATCACTCTTTTGTATTGATAGATTTTATTCAAAGCTGTTATGATTGATAGTATCAAGTCTGAGAGTATAAGCAACTGCACTAAAGATTACAAGATTCACTAGAATATCCACTCTGGTTTGATTATTACCTGCCTTTGATGTTTTATACTGTCTACAATGTTTTACTTTTACTAATATTGTTGTGTACTGCTATATTCAATTATACTGCTGTATTCAATTATTCCTGATGATATAGACAATTCTATTGAAGATAAAGAGAAACAACATAGTAATCATTGTAGATCACTTTGTACTGTGGTTTTATATGACTTTTTGGTTTCATGTTTTTATAGGAATTTGTTTCATTTTGTCTTTTTAGGTTTTGTTTTTCCCTCTAATACAGAAAGGATAGAAATACATGTAGAGACTCATGCATGCATAGCTGTTTACAGTCTCATTGTTTTAATATCTACTTTGTATGTTTTAATTTTGTAACTTGAACAACTATTTCTAAGAAGACAATACGTAATTCATCAACTAGTGATTTCTTACTGTTTATCTTTTTTTGAAATTCTGTATTATCTCTACACTTGTCATGTTTTTTTCTCTTTAAATAAAAAAGAGAAATGAATCAAACATGCATGTGTAAACCTCACATGGTGTCTCTTTTGTGGAAAACCAAAAGTGCAAAAAGGAACAAAATGTGTAATAGATACTGGAAAATGGGAAGAAAATTTTCAGATCTAGGGAAATTATACAGAAGGGAAGAGGAAGAAAAAAAGAAAGGGGAAATGAAAAAGACTTTGTAAATAAGAAGGGGAACAGGGATGCAAGAGAGGAAAGGGGAATGGAAAGAAGAAATATTTGTGCAGCTACAAGTTCATTTTGATGAATGTGATCATGTGTATGTAAAAAATGTATGAATATAATTGATTTTTAAAAAAATCTAACAATAGATGCATGGTAGGTCCCCCACAGGCCTAACTGGACCATGCATAGCAAACTCAAAAGGCTATCAAGGGTTTGAATTCAGTCCCAGCCACTGGACTTGCGCAGGATGAATCCCATACACAGGGAATCCTTGGAATGTTGCTTCCAGGTGCTAAGACTGGGCCCCACATCAGAATTCACTGGAGGATGCACAGGAAGTCTCTTTGGGCCTAACTGGACCATGCCCATTGAATGCCAAACAGCTAGCTGTGACCTAAATTCTATCCTGGTTGCTGCACTAATGTGAGTTGAATACCAGTGCACAGGGAAGACTTGGAACATTGATCCCAGATGGTAAGACCATACCCCATGTCTCAAATCAGAGGAGATGCACAGGAGGTCCCAGTGGGCTTAACTGGCCCATGCCCATTGAGCTCCAAGCAGCTAGCAATTACCTGCAGTCTGTCTGGGAGCCAAAAGTGGGCCAGGTGATTCCCAGCAAAATGGGGGAAGCTTTGAAATGTCACTCAAAATCTGGTAATATAGGAAAATGACATAATGAGAGAGCAAAATGCAATCTCAAACTTCCAGCCCAACACAAGCAAGACTAGGAGACATGGACACAGAAGAAACTGTAAGTCATATACCTGAAATTCCTGAAATAATAACAACTGAAGTAAAGAAAAAACAGAAAAACTATAAAAGAACTAAAATCAGAAATAGTCTCCCAGGTAAAAGAAGAAATGATAAATGTAATGAAAGAAATGCTGAACACATCTAAAGAAGACATAGTTAAAAAATTAGAGGAGCAATGCAAAAAGATGGAAACCCTGAATGCAGAATATAACAAACAAACAGAATGCATGAAGCAGATTCAAGGAGATATACAGGAAATCAAAATTTCCATCAAAAGTTGGCAGAATCACCTCAACAAAAGTGAAGATAGGATTTCAGAACTCAAGGACAAGATTGTAGCTAGCAAATGGGAAAGGAAAGATATTTTAAAAATAAAAAGGAACCAGAAAATAACAATTCAGCAACTGCAAGATGATGCAAAGAAAAACAACATAAGATTGATAGGGATAAATGAAAATTAAGATGACATCACAAATGATATCAAAAGGCTATTTACAGAAGTAAAAGTTGAAAATTTTCCCAACGTGAGAATGGAAAGTGATATACAGAGCAGTGAAACATATAGAACTCCAAACAACCATAACCAAAATAAAACTACACCCAGATATATAATAATCAACATCCCAGAAATCCAACATAAGAATAGAATATTAAAAGCTGCTAGAGAGAAGAAAAAGATCACCTATAAAGGAAAGCCTATCCTAATCACAGCAGACTTCTTAACACAAACAATGAGGTCAAGAAGAGCATGGAGTGAAGTATTTCAGATTCTAAAGGAAAACAACTTCCAACCCAGACTGATGTACCCTGCAAAACTGTCCTTCAAAATTGGATGGAGAAATAAGATACTTACACAACATGGAACAGCTGAAGAACTTCATGACCACCAAGCCAATCCTGCAAAGAATACTAAAGACACTCTAGATAGACATAGGAAATAACCATTAAGCAAGGCAAACAATTAAAGAGAGTGGAAAGGTAAAGAATCAACAGCAGAATGATAACAAAAGTAAACCAACATATATAACAGTTATAACCATTAGTGTAAATAGCCTCAATTCAGCAATTAAAAGAAACAGACTGGCAGAATGGATCAAGAAACAACATCCAACCATATGCTGTATCCTGGAAACCTGTCTAACCCAAAAGAAAACTCATAGATTGAAAATCAAAGGATGGAAAACAATACTCCATGCAACAGGATCCCAAAAGAAGGCAGGGATAGCTATTCTGTTTGCAGACAATGCAAACTTCAAACGAAGAATGATCCAAAGACATAAAGAAGGCCACTGTATAGTAGTTAGAGGAAAACATCAAGAGGAAGAGACAACAATCTTAAATATATATGCACCAAAGTAGTGAGCACCCAGCTATAGAAAACAAATATTAACAAAAATTAAAAATCAAATAAGCAATAACACAATTATAACAGGAGTCCTTAACATGCCATTGACACAAAAGGACAGATCAACTAGACAGAAAATCATCAAAGAAATAAAAAAGTAAATCACACCTGTGAACAAATGGACTTAGAAGATGTATACAGAGTATTCCACCAAATAACATCATAATATACATTCTCCTCAGCAGCACATGGAAGGTCCTCTACAATAGACCATATACTACCCACAGAACATGCTTAAGTAAATGCAAAAGAATTAAAATTATTCCATGCTGTATGTTTAAGGGTGTAGGATTGATAACCAAATATTACTAAGTATATGTTGGATCATTGAGCAGAACTGTTTGCAGTCTTGCAGTTCAAATGTCCACTTTCTGTGCTTTAATTCTGTAACTTGAACAACTATTTCTAAGATGACAGTATGTAATTTGTCAACAAGTGATTTTTTAGTGTTTATTTTAGTTTATCTCAATTTTTTTGGAATTTTGTATTATTGCTTCCCTTGTCTTCTGTTTTGTTTTTATCTCTTTAAGTAAAAAAAATGAAAAATAAAAAAATTATCCCATGCATGTTATTGGATCATAGTACCATGAAACTAGAAATTAATGACAAAAGAAACTGCAAAAACCCCAGAAAAAAATGGAAATTCAGTAATACACTGCTGATCAATCAGTGGGTCACAGAGGAAATTAAGAAATTAAACAATATTTACAGGCAAACAAAAACACAAATACAACTTACCGAAACCTGAGGGATGCAATGAAAGCAATCCTCAGAGTAAAAATTATTACAGTGAACTCCCATATCAGGAAAACAGAATTAACACAAATAAACAACTTGATGCTACACCTCAAACATCTAGAAAAAGAAGAGCAAATCAAGCCCAATGCCAAAACAAGGCAGTAAATTATAAAGAGCAGAGCAGAGATCAATGCAATAGAGACTAAGAAAACAACACAAAGAATCAATTAATCAAAGAATTACTTGTTTGAAGGAATAAATAAAATTGACAGTCCTCTAGCCAACCTTATTTTTAAAAAGGAAAGAAAAACTCAAATTCATGCAATAAGGAATGAAAAGAGTGAAATCGCTACAGACCCTGTGGAAATACAGAAGATCAACAATACCTATTTCAAAAAGCTCTACTCTCTTGGTTTGATAACAAAGAAGAAATGGAAAGATTCCTAGAAAAAAAATGAATTACCTAAGCTGGGTCCAGAAGATGTAAAACTGCTGATTAACCCAATATCAATTAACAAAATTGAAACTGTAATTAATTCCCTACCAACAAAGAGAAGCACAGGTCCACATGGATTCACTGCAGAACTCTACAAGAGATTCAAAGATTTAATCCCAGCACTCCTCAAACTCTTCAATGAAATTGGAAGGGAAACAATTCTCCCTAAATCATCCCTGGAAGCAAGTATTGCTCTAATAAAAAACCTGAGAAAGAACCAACCATAAAGAGAACTACAGGCCAACCTCCTTAATGAACATAGATGCAAAAATTCTCAGTAAAATGTTGGCAAACAGAATGCACCAAAACATCAAGAAGATTATACATCATGACGAAGTGGGATTCATCCCAGGAATGCAGGAATGGTTCAACATATGCAAATCATTAAACATAACCCACCATATCAACAGAGCCAAAAATAAAATCCACATGATCATTTCTATAGATCCAGAAAAAGCTTTTGATAAAGTCCAACACTTATTCATGATAAAAATATTTGCAGAAAATTGGAATAGATGGTATTTACTGCAATATGATAAAAGCCCTCTTTGACATCCCAACAGCCAGCATCATATTAAATGGCAAAAAACTGAAAGCCTTTACCCTAAAATCAGGAATAAGACAAGGATGTCCATTATCACAACTTCCATTCAATACAGTGCTGGAAATACTAGCCAGAGCAATTAGATAAGAGAGAGAATTAAAGGAGTAAGGATAGGAAAAGAAGAAGTTAAATTATTATTTGCAGATGAAATGATACTCTACATAGAACACCACCAAAACTCCATTGAAATACTCCTAGGTATAATAAATAAATTCAGTATTTTAGCTGTATACAAAGTCAACACTAAAAAATCAATAGCATTCCTACACACTAACAACAAACCCACTGAAATAGAAATAAGAGAAACCACACACTTTACAATAGCATCCAACAAAATGAAATGCTTAGGAATTAATCTAACAAAGAAGCAAAAGTTCTATTCAGGGAACATTATGATGCCCTAAAAAAGAAATCAAAGAGGACCTCAGAAAATGCAAAGATAGGCCTTTTTCATGGAAGGAAGAGCAAACATTGTGAAAATGGCCATTCTCCAAAAACTGTTGTGCAGATTTAATGCAATCCCAATCAAAATGCCACTAGCATACTTCACAAATCTAAAGAAATCATTCCTAAAATTCACCTGGAACCAGAAGAGACCCAGAATAGCAAAGGCAATTCCAAGCAACAAAGGCAAGGCAGGAGGCATCACAGTCCCTAACTTGAAATTATGCTACAGAGCTATTATAATAAAATCAGCATGGTACTGGAATAAAAACAGACCTGAAGATCAATGGAATAGATTAGAAGATACAACTACAACTACAAACACACTCAGCCACCTTATCTTTCATAAAGGGGCCAAACACATTCACTGGAAGAAACGTAGTCTCTTTAATAAATGCTGCTGGAAAAATTGTCTCTCCATATGCCAAAAAGTGAAACTAGAGCCATGCCTATTGCCATGTACTAAAATAAGTCTAAACTGATTAAAGATCTAAATATTAAAACAGAAACACTAAATATGTTGGAAGACAAAATAGGTAGAAAGCTTAAAGATATAGGGTTAGGTAAAGAATTCATGAACAAGAATCAAACCACACATAAAATACTCTACAGAATGAATAACTGGGATTGAGTCTTATTAAAGAGTTTTTGCATGTCAAAAGAAATCTCCAGCACAGTGAAAAGAAAACCCACAAATTGGGAAAAAATGTTAGTGAATGGTCCCTCAGACAAAGGATTTCTGTCCAGAACATATAAAGAATTAAAAAAGAATCAGATCCCCAAAATTCAAAGACCCATTCCAAAAATGGGCATCTGACATGAATATACAGTTTTTAGATGAATAAATACCAATGGCAAATGAATAATGAAAAAAAATGTTCAGCAATATTGGTCATTAGAGAAATGCAAATTAAAACAACACTGAGGTTCCATCTCATTCCAGAAAGAATGGCCTTGGTAAAGAAAACTACTAAGTTTTTGTTACAGCATTGAGCACAACTGTTTGAAGTCTCACTGCTTGAATATGCATTTGGTATGCTTTAATTTTATAACTTGAACAACTATTTCTAAGAGGACAATATGTAATTTATCAACTTGTGATTTCTTACTGTTTATTTTTTTTTGAAATTCTGTATTATTTCTACCACTTTTCTGTTTTGCTGTTGTCATCTTTAAATAAAACTTAAAAAAGAAAAAAAACTACCAACAACAAATGCTGGAGAGGCTGTGGGGAAAAAGGAACTCTTCCTCACTGTTGGTGGGAGTGTAGACTGGTGCAACCACTGTGCAGGTCATTCTGGAGGTTCCTCCTAAAGCTGGAATTGTAGGTCCCATTTGACCCAGCTATTCCACTTCTGGGCATATTCCAAGAAGTAAAAACATCATACCACAGTGATATATGTGCACCCAAGCTTATAGCAGCACAATTTGTAATAACCAGATCTTGGAAACAACCTAATTGCTGGTCAAATGAGGAATGGATAAAAAAGATGTATTTTTATGCATTGGACTACTAATCAGGTATAAAGAATGGTCACAATGAGATATTTATAAGTGAATGTAACTTGAGACCATACACATAAGGGAAATAAATCAAACTCACATATGTAAATACCATGTCATCTCCCTAATGAAGAAATGATGATAAGAGTATGTAAGATACAAAATCCTCAAAAATACAGTGAAAGGATAAGAATCAGCTCCAAAGGGAAAAAAGAATATCTCAGGGAAAAGGAGGAAAAAGAAAAAGGAAGGGAAACAAAAAATATATCAAAAATAGATATCATTGTGCTACAAATTACATTATTTCTTGGAACAAAACAGCCAAGATCCATGATTGGAACAATACTGCATGTTAGTGTCTGGTGATCTGAGAAACTCTTGAAGATCATTATGTAAAATAAAAACCAGTTATGCTCTTACCACCTTGCTTTGAAGGCGTATTTCATCATGGGTTTGGGCTCTTTGTTATTGTTACATATTTGTCTTTTCATATTTTTCATATTTTGTTTTTCTAGTAATTCATTTTGTTATGTTTTTTCCTCTAATACAGGATAGGCGTACATGTAGAAGATTATACATGTGTAGAACTTCCCCTAGACAGTTTATGAAAATAGATTATATTTGTAAATATTTTTTTATTTAAAGAGAAAAAAAAGAAAGGAAATATTACAGAATTTTAAGAAGATAAATAGTAAGAAATCACTAGTTGATATATTACACATTGTTATTTCAGAAATAGTTATTCAAGTTACAGGATTAAAGCACACAAAGTAGGCACTAAAGCAGTGAGAGTGCAAACAGATCTGTTCAACAATCCAACAAGAACCTAGAAATATGGTTATCAATCCCACATACTTAAACATACATGCAGCTATATCTTTTATAACACTTGCTATTTGCTCTTTATTTACAATACCAATCATACATTTTTAAAATTTTATTTAAAGAGAATGAAAAAATCAAAACAAAAAAGGGTAGCAAAAACACAGAATTCTAAAACAAAGAAAGAAAAAGGAAAATGAGAAAAAGCCCCACTAAGAAATCAGTACTCTATAAATTACATATGGTCATCCTGGATATAGTTGTTCAAGTTACAATGTTAAAGGGTACATAGTAAATATTCACACAGTCAGACTACAAAGAGTTTGGCTCAAAGATCCAACAAATATTCACCAATATGGTCATCTATTTCATGCACTCAAATATACATGAAGTTATATCCCTTAGAGCACTTTCTTTTCCTCTCTTTTTTACAATACCACTTACACATTTTGTAGTTCTTAATTACTTTTTACATTAGAGACATAATATGATATTTACAAATATGATTCTAATTACTTTCACTAATGAGGATAGTCTCAAGTTGTCTCCATTTTCCTATGAGGGCCTCAAAATCATCCTTTTTATAGCTGAGTAATATTCCATTGTATAAAAATGCCACATCTTTTTCATCCACTCTGCAGAAGCAGGGCATCTTGGTTGTTTTCAGGATTTAGCTATCACAGATTGTGCAGCTATGAACATGGGTGCACATATATCACTGTGATATGATCTTTTCAGTTCTTTGGGGAAAATACCCAGGAGGGGGATAGCTGGATTGAATGGGGCTTCCAATCCTAGTCTTCTGAGAATTCTCCATATGGATTTCCATAATGGTTGCACCAGTCTACATTCCCACCAATGGTGGAACAGTATTCTGTTTTCCCCACAGCCTCGCCAACATTTGTTATCAGTTGATTTCTTGATGGCAGCTATTCTTTCCTGAGTAAGGTGGAATCTCAATGCTGTTTTAATTTGCATTTCTCGAAAGACCAGTGATGGCGAACATTTCTTCATGTATTTAATTTCCATTTGTATACCTTTCTCTGAGAACTGTGTGTTCATCTCAGATGCCCATTTTTGGAGAGGGTCTTTGAATTTGGGGGGCTTGCTGTTTTTCAATACTTTATATGTTCTGGACCCGAGTCCTTTGTCTGAGGAGTTGCTGGTTAAAATTCTTTCCCACTCTGTTGGTTTACTTTTCACTATGTTGGCGATTTCCTTTGAAGTGCAGAAAATTTTCAATAATATGAGATCCCATTTGTTGATTCTTTGAAGTGTTTCCTGTGCAGTTTGTGTTTGGTTCATAAATTCTCTACCTACCCTTATGTCTCCAAGACTTCTACCTACCTTGTCTTCCAGTAGATTTAGTGTGTCTGCTTTAATATTGAGATCTTTGATCCACTTAGACTTTAGTTTGATGAGTGGTGATATACATGGACCTAGTTTCAGTCTTTGGCATGTGGAGAGCCAATTTTTCCAACACCATTTATTAAAGAGACTATCCTTCCAGTGGACATATTTAGCCCCTTTGTCAAATATCAGGTGGCTGAGTATCTTTGTAGTTGTGCTTGCATCTTCTAATCTGTTCCATTGATCCTCAGGTCTATTTCTTTGCCAGTAAATCAAGTTGATTTGATCACTGTGGCTTTATAGTACTGTTTCAAGTCAGGAATTGAGATGCCTCCTGCTTTGCTTTTGTTGCCTAGAATTGCCTTTGCTATTCTAGGTTTCTTCTGTTTCCAAATGAATTTTAGGAGTGTGTTCTCTAGATCTGTGAGGTATGTCAATGGTATTTTGATTGGGATGGCATAAAATCTGTATAACAGTTTTGGGAGTATAGCCATTTTCACAATGTTGGTTCTTCCTAACCAAGAGCAAGGAATGTCCTTCCACTTTCTAATATCCTTTTCAATCTCCTTTTTCAGCATAGCATAATTTTCAGCATATAGGTCTTTTACATTTTTAGTTAGGTTGATCTCTAGGTATTTCATTTTTTAGATGTTATTGTAAAGGGCAATAGTTCCATAATTTCTCTCTCAGTGAGTTTTTTGTTTGTGTACAGGAACGCTATTGATTTTTGAGCACTGACTTTGTATCCAGCTACACTACTGAACTTGTTTATTACCTCTAGCAGTCTTTAATGGAGATTTTTGGGTATTCTAGATAGAGTATCATGTCATCTGCAAATAGTGATAATTTAACTTCTTCCTTTGCTATCTTTATTGCTTTTATTTCTAGCTCTTGTCTGATTGCCCTGGCTAGTGTTTCCAGAACTATGTTGAAAAGGAGTGGGGATAGTGGACATCCTTGTCTTATTCCTGATTTTAAAGTGAAAGCTTTCAGTTTTTGTCCATTTAGTATAATGTTGGCCATTGTTTTGTCATAAATGGCCTCTATAAGTTTGTGGTAGATGCCTTGCATTCAGAGTTTCTGAAGGGTTTTTATCATGAACATGTGTTGGACTTTGTCAAAAGCTTTTTCTACATCTATTGAGATGACCATGTGGTTTTTGTTTTTGGCTCTGTGGATGGGGTGTATTACATTTATTGATTTTCACATGTTAAACCATCCCTGCATTCCTGGAATGAACCCCACTTGGTCATAATGTATAATCTTCTCGATGATTTGCTGCATTCTATTTGCCAGTATTTTGTTGAGAATCTTTGCATCAATGTTCATTAGTGAGATTGGCCTATAGTTCTCTTTTTTGGTTGCATCTTTCTCTGGTTTTGCTGTCAGTAGAATACATGCCTCCAGGAATGATTTAGGGAGGATTGTTTTTTCTCAATTTCATTGAAGAGTTTAAGGAGTACTGGCATCAAATCTTCTAAATTTCTTGTACAATTCAGCTGTGAATCCATCAGGACCTGGACTTTTCTTTGTTGGTAAGTTTTTAATTACATTTTCAATTTCAATAGTTGATATTGGGTTGTTCAAAATTGCTATATCTTCTTGGTTGAGCTTTGGTAGTTCATATGTTTCTAGACATCTCTCCGTTACCTCTGTGTTTTCCACTCTATGTAACTAGAGATTTTCAAAGTAGGTATTCATGATCTTTTGAATTTCCATGGGATCTTTAGTAATTTCTCACGTTTCAGTACTTATTGTGTGAATTTGGGTTCTTTTTTTCTTTCATTTTCTTGATAAGGTTAGCTAGGGGTTTGTCAATTTTGTTTATTCCCTCAAAAAACCAGATTTTTGATTCATTAATTCTTTGTATTGTTTTTAAGATTCAATTTTATTGATTTATGCTCTAATCTTTACAATTTCCTCTCTTCTATGAGCTTTGAGTTTAGGTTGCTCTTCTTTTTCTAGAAGCTTGAGATGGAGCATTAAAATGTATATTTGTGCTAATCCTGTTTTCTTGATATGAAAATTTCTTGCTATATATTTCCCTCTTAACACTACTTTCATTGCATTCCACAGATTACAGTATGTTTTTTCTATATTTTCATTGAATTGCAGGTATGGTTTTATTTCTTCTTTAATTTCATCTGTAGCCCACTGGTTTTTCAAAAGGCTGTTATTTAATTTCCATGTGTTTATGCATGTTTTACAAGTTCTTTTGCCATTAATTTTTCATTTCAGTGCACTATGGTCAGATATTATATATGGTATGATGTCAATACCTTTGCATTTACTTAAGAATGTTTTATGGGTTAATATATGGTCTATTTTGGAGAATGTCCCATGTGCAGCTGAGAAGAATGTGTATTCTGATGTGGTTGGGTGGAACACTCTGTAAACATCAACTAAGTCCAATTGCTCACAGGTATGATTCAGTTCTGCTGTTTCTTTGCTGACTTTTTCTCTAGTTGATCTATCTCTTTGTGACAATTGGCTGTTAAGATCTCCTGTTATAATTGTGTTCTTGTGTATTTGATTTTTCATGTCCATTAGTACCTGTCTTATATAGTTGGGTGCTCCTTTATTTGGTGCATATATATTTATACTTGTTAGTTCTTCCTCTTGAATTTTACCACTAGTAAGTATGTAGTGAACTTCTCTATCTCTTTTAATCATTTTAGGTTTGAAATTCACGTTGTCTGAAAATAGAATAGCTACCCCTGCTTTTTTCTGGGTTCCTGTTTCATGGAATACTGTTTTCCATCCTTTTAAACTATGAGTTTCCTTTTGGGTCAGATGTGTTTCTTGTATACAGCATATTGTGGGGTCCTGTTTCTTGATCCATTCTGTCAATCTATTTCTTTTTATAGGTGAATTGAGGCCATTTATATTTATGGATAGCACTGATATGCACTGGCTCAGCTTTGCCATGTTATGTTCCAGTTGTTTTTTTCTGCTTTTCCTCTTATTTAATTGCTTATCCTACCTGGTGGTTTGTTTCTGTTGCTGTTTGGGGGATTGTGGTCATTTTTATCTCTGTCTAGTATGTCTTTCAGTACTCTTTCTAGGGTTGGTTTGGTGGATGTGAATTTCTTCAGTTGTTCTTTGTCATGGAAGTATCTTGTTTCTCCATTAAATTTGAATGAAAGTTTTGCTGCGTACATCAGTCTGAGTTGAAGGTTATTTTCTTTCAAGTCTTGAAATACCTCACTCCAAGCTCTTCTTGACTTGAGAGTTTGTAGTGAGAAGTCTGCCATGATTCTAATGGGCATTCCTTGATAGGTGAGTTGTGTCTTTTCTCTGACAGCTTTTAGTATTCTGTTTTTATGCTCTATGTCTGGGATCTTAATTATTACATGTCTGGGTGGGGATTTATGTTGATTGTGACTGTTTGGTGTTTTATATGCCTCACTTATCTGCATATCAGATTCTATCCCCATGTTTCAGAAATTTTCTGCTATTATTTCTGTAAATATGTATGTCATTTGCCTGGACTCCTGTATTTTTACTAATGCCCATTATTGTTATATTGTTGCTCTTGGCATCATGATAAAGCTTCTGGATTGTCATTTCATGATGCTTTGTTATTTTTAAAAGTTCTATCCTTTGCTCATCACAAACTGTGATCCTGTTCTCAAGGTCCAAAATCCTATCCTCAGCTTCCTTTAGGCGGTTTTGCACTCTTTCAATAGAATTTTTTGTTTCTTGGATGTCTCTTTGAGTTTGTTTCATGAATTCTGCTTGTTTTTTATATTGTTCTTTCAAAGTTTCAACCAGTTTCCCATGCTCTTATACATTTTTCTCTAGTTCTTCTTTAGCTACATTCAACAGCTCCTTTACTAAAGTTGTTATTTCTATCTTTACATGGGAGAGTACTCCTAAATTGATTTCCTCTATACCTTGATTCGGCTTGTTTTTTTTCATTTCACTCACTATCTTTTCAGAGATTCCTGGTGTGTTAATTTTGGGGTCCTCTATCAATGTCTCCTATACTTGCTTCTGGTGAGCTATATGTTTGAGACTGCATTTTGCTTTTTCATTTTGTCATTTTTACTCTGCCTGGTGTTTTCTATGTGTAGGAAGGTATCACACACACTCTTTTCAGATACACCAAAGTCTTACATTTAGTTGGAGGGGGTTTTACTACTGGCCCTATTTATCCCTTGTACACCTCTATTTCAGGGGTATACTCACCACACTGATACAGTTAATCCACTGTAGTCCAAGGCTCACCACCTGTGAGCAACATTCCAAATTTTTTTCACACTAACGGGAGCCTGCTGAGATCATCTGATGTTCCAGGTGGGAGGTCAGCCCCAGCTGAAGCAGTCCAGGGCAGTTTTCAGTGTTGGGCCAGCCTCCTCCATATTCCAGGTGGCAGGGAGGGCCCACAAGGGAGGTTCCAGGCAGCCTACCACTGATGCAGGCTTCCGTTAACTTCCCACTGGCAGGGTGGGCCCACGGTGGAGGTTACATGCAGCTTACCACTAATGCAGGCTTCTGCTAAGTTCCCGGTGGCAGGGCGGGCCCATGGTGGAAGTTGTGGGCAGCCTATGCCTCCAGGTATATCTTTTATAGCACTTCCTGTTTCCTCTTTTTTTACAAAACCAGTTATACATTTTTTATTTTTTATTTAAAAAGAAGAAAAAAAGACAAGGAGCCAAATGCAACCACAGAACTCTAGCCCACCTGGAAGAAGTCATGGGAGATACACTCGTGGAAGAAAATAAAAGTAAAAAAACCTGAAATCTCTGAGAGGATAGCAACTGAGGTGAGAAAAAAACTTCATGAGATTGTATAAGCAGTCAAATTGGAAATAATGTCTCAGGGAAAAGAAGAAAATACAAACATAATGAAAGAATTGTTCAGCAGGTCTAAAGAACATATAGACAAAAAAAAGAAGAGAACAGGAAAATGATGGACACCTTGAATGAACATAGCAAGGCATCCCAATGCATGAAACACATTCAAAGACAAATCTAGAAAAATTAAAAATTCAATTGAAAGCTGGCACAACCACTTGGAAGAGACTGAAGATTAACTTTCAAACCTTAAAGATATAATTACAGCTAGTGAGCATGAAAGGAAAGATCTCTTAAAAATAAAACAATCAGAAAATAACAACTCAGTGGCTGCAAGATAACAAAAAGAAGCATAATTTAAGAGTGATAGGTGTTAGCAAAGAAGAGTGGTCAACACAAATGAAAAGGCTATTTACAGAAGTAATAGAAGAAAACTTCCCAAACATGGGAAATGGATCTGGCATGCAGATAAGTGAGGTATATAAACTCCAACTAGCCAAAACTAAGCTAAATTTACTGCCAGACATAGAATAATCAGGATCCCAGAAACTCAGCACAAGAATAGAATATTAAAAACTATTAGAGGAAAGAAACAGATCACCTATAAAAGAAAAACTATTAGAATCACAGTAGATGTATCAACAACAACCACCAAGTCAAAAAGAGGAAGAAGTGAAGTATTTAAAACCATGAAAGAAAACAACTTTCAACCTAGATTGTTCTACTTCGAAAAAATACCTTTCAAAATTGATGGAAAAGTAAGATATTTCCATGATAGAAAACAACAGAAAGGATTCATGATCACCAAACCAACCTTACAGAGAATGCTAAAGGATTTTCTAGAGAGAGATAAAGATTACTATGGTTCCAGAAACAGCAGCAGAAAAGGATTGCAAAACAAGACAGGCAATTGGATGATGGGGAAAAGTGGAGGATCAACAACAGGAGGATAGTATGCAGAGATAAACCAATATATGCTGGTTGGAACCATTAATGTAGATGGCCTCAGTTCAGCAATCAAAAGAAACACAGGGAGAGTAGATCAAGAAGCAAGATCCATCAATATACTGTATACAAGAAACACATTTAACTGGAAAGGAAATTCATAGACTGAAAAATCAAAGGAGAGAAAACCACATTCCATGTGACAAGGGATCAGAAAAAAAAGCAAGTGTGACCCACAGAATGGATAAGGAAATATGGCATTTTAATGCAGTGCAAAGCTATCCAACTATAAAGCAGGATAACCTCTGGAAAAGTTTTGCCCTAGAATAAATTACAAGACATTACAGTGGTGGAAGGCCAAATCAGGGATGTTTACCCTGAGGTCACTTCCTCCTTCCCCTATTACAACTTCTTTTTTCCTTTCTCAGTGCACACAAAGAAAATTCCAATCAGCTTCTCATGCATCATCAATGCCAACCCTAAGCACCACCCCAAGTCCAAGGTTACATATACCCTATTCACCATATTCATGACAGAGGAAAATCCCAGACTGCTCTCTTACAGGCTCCTCTCCACATCCTTAGAATAAAGGCCATTTTTAATTTTATATTCTGCTCTTTTATTGCTCAAAAAAAACCTCTAACATTATGGTATTTCTGCCCATTTTGGCAGAGTGAGTGACTCCTGGGAGTCACTCCCAGTTTGAGCTCCCCTGCCAATCTAGGGACCATTTCTAAAAAACATTTCTCAGAATAATTTCTCTTTTCAATAGAAGCTGTTCAATATGTCACCATCAGTCTGCAAATAACACTGACTTATCTCAACACAGGTGAGCCATTTTCCATCAGGGGTTTTCTGTTTACATGGGCTGGGCCCATTCCAGATTACCCTTTGCTATCCCTGGACAAAGATAGCAGTTCTCACATTCCCTGGATGGTCTGAGGCAGAACTATTATTCATGTTCTCTGGGATCCTGACCAGTACTTTTTGGTGAGAGCCAATGAGATCCAGTTGGCGCCTTCCTTATCACACTTTCAAAATAGGTGACAACTTCTTTTGATAAGTGTGATCAAGAAAACTTTCACATTCCTTGGGGGGAGCTAAAACTTACATCTGAGGCAAAGTTGTACTTTTGGCTCACTTTTAATTCAATCAGGGGGAGTACTATTTCCTTTCCCCTCTAGGGTGCCTATTTCATAACCTTGGTGCTTTGGGCCTAAAAAAAAAGCTATAAAAATAAAAGAAACTAATCTTTTACTGCTGGTGGCATGGCAAACCTACAAGGTGAATGGCAGCCCATGGCTTAAAGAGGGGACATTTGACCCCTGAGTTCTTCAAAATTTATATAACTTTTGTTACACTGACAACAAGTTAGCAGAAATTCCACATGTACAGGCCTTCCTTACCCTAAGGACGTGTTCTTCTCTCAGTCATGTATGGCAGCCCAAATATTTCTAGCTAACTCTACTGTACCAGAAACTCTCCCCTACTCCCCACCAGACCCCTTACATGATGTGCCTCCTGTCTTACTCTCCCTCCTCCATATCCCTAAGATCAAACCCCACAGCCTACTCAGCCAAAGCTTTCTGTGCCCCCTGAACCACGCTCTCCCCCTTCCCACAGTGACCTCTAATCCTTCCCTTAGTTTCTCTACCCAGTCTCAAATTTCTCAGTCCCCTCCACCTGAGCCACCTATTCCATTGGACAGCTCTTCTTTGTCCCCTTTCCCTACACCACCATTTTCTCCAATCAGTTATCCTCAGTTTTGTGCATTCCAGTCATCTAAAAGGCCACACTATTCTCAGCAGCTATCTTGCTACAGCTCATATGGAGGGCAGCCACCATCTTGTGGCCCTCTGCCACATGACAGTGCACCACCATCTTGTGACAGATCACAGGTTCAATGACTGCCAATTTGCAGTCCCTCATGATGTGACCAGCAGCAGTCATCTTGTTGCAGGCCACATAATGACCAGTTGTCATCCTGTGCTCCCTTGCTGTGTCACCATAAGCAGCTATCCTGCTGTAGGTCACACAGTAATCAGTCAACATCTTGTGTTTCCCCAATGATTGGTGATAAGTGGCTGTTTTGTAGTGTATCATTGGGGAATTGCTTCTCTGTTGACAGAATCTGAATTTGAACTTATAACTAATCATTATGATTTACATTTCAAGGATATTTATGTGATTCTGAACATCACCTTCAGCTCACAAGAGTGAGCTCAGCTGTGGCAAGCAGCGGGAGAAGAAGCCAATCACAGACATAAGGCAAATATCACTGAAAATGACTCTGGACCTACTGCAGTGCCTGAACAGGATCCTAACAGGAATTACAAAAATGAAGAAGGTTCTTATAAACTACATAAGATAATTGAATGTATAATTGTGGGCCTTAATAACATATCTCACAAATATACTAACAATAACAAGCTTTTAGAACAGGTCCAAGAGGCTAATGAAAATCCAGCCATGTTCCTAAATCAGCCTAGGGATATCCTAATTAAGTTTATTAATGTTAACCCAAACTCTCATGAAGGAACAATTGTTATTAACTCATTTTATTTCTCAGCCTGCTCCTGATATTCATGCAAAACTACAAAAGGCTGAACTTGGCCCTCAAACCCCACAGGGAGAGCTTTTTAATATAGCTTTCTGTGTTTTCAACAACAAAGAAAAAACTCAAAAAGAGGAAGAAGAGACACAAAAAAAGAAACTTGCTAAATATCAATCTGGTCTTTTAGCAGTGGCACTTGGGGCTCCCAAGACAGGAAAACCAAAACAAGACAGAACTGCCCAAGCCCCTCCCAGACCATGCTTCAAGTGCAACAAAGAAGGACATTGGGCAAGAGAATGCCCCAACCCAGGTGTTCCTCTGGGGCCTTGCCCCTATTGTATCTCAAGGACCATTGGAAGAGCAACTGTCCTAACTGCCATAGATCAGGCAAAGCATCCTCTAACTCCTTACCCTCACAGGAGATCTTGTCACCACTGGATTCATCAGTGACTGATCTACTTGGACTTTCTGCTGAGGATTGACATTGCTCAGGTCCCACAGCCCCCATTAAAGTATCCTTCTCAAAGCCCCAAGTCTCACTGGAAGTCTCAAGTAAGCCACTATCTATACTTGTGCACATGGGGGCAACTTATATTGTACTTCCTGAGTTTTCAGGCCATTGTATTAAGTCATAAGTCTCTATAGTGGGTGTTGACAGGCAACCTACACAACCTCTGCACACAGAGGTTCTAGATTCTCTTCTTTACCCATAGCTTCCTAGTAATTCCAACATGTCCTACAACCCTTTTATGTAGAGATCTTCTTCAAAACCTTAAGTTCTCCTTTACCTTCTCTCTCCCCACAGATATCAACCTCCAGAAACCCTCACAGTGTGCTGCAAAGCCATCCCTTCCATTCCCTTCTTCTCAGACTCATCCCATAGTTTGGGATGCCTCCAATCCCACCTGTGCTACCCATGCCATATCTATTTTAATTCATCTCAGAGACAATTCAATTTTTCCTTTCATTCCCCAATATCCCATAGCTCCCAAACATTTACAGGGACTTAAAGATATAATCAAGTGCCTTTTAAATGATGCTTTTCTTAAACCTACTCATTCATCTTATAATACTCCCACTCTCCCAGTACTCAAGCCTGATGGGTCTTATCATCTAGTATAGGACCTTAGGGTAATCAATAAGACTGTTACTCGAATTCACCCAGTGGTACCAAACCATGCTCTCTCATATCCCCCCTCCGCCACTCACTTTACAATCATAGATCCTAAAGATGCCTTTTTTACCTCCTCCCTATACCGATTGTCAGGATTTCTTTGCATTTACATGGAGTGATTCAGACACTCTCAGATCTCAACAACTTACTTGGACAGCACTCCCCCAAAGGGTTTAGAGACATTCCCCATTTCTTTAGCAAAGGTCTTGCTGCTGACCTTGTAGTACTTGACCTTAAACCTAGCACTCTCCTTCAATACACTGGTGACCTTCTCTTATGTTCTCCATCCCATACATTAGCCATACAGCATTCAGCTATCCTCCTTAGTTTTCTCACCAGTTGTGTGTACAGGGTTTCTCCTGCTAAAGCCAAAATAGCTTTCCCAGAAGTCAAATGTTTAGGTCTCTCTTACTCCTACCACTCATTCTATCACTACAGATCATAAGGCAATTCTTCAGGATCTCCAGGTGCCAACAGCCAAACAACACATTATATCTTTCCTAGGGTTAGCTAATTTCTTTAATCTCTTGATTCGTAACTATGCAGCTTTAGCCCAACCCATCTACAAAGCTTCTAAAGGCTCCTTGTCAGAATCCCTAGACCCCATTATATCCATTCATACCTCCTTTCATAAATTGAAATAGGCTTTCCTCAGGGCTCCAGTCCTTACCCTTCTTGACCCCACTCAACCCTTCACTCTATACACTACCTCTCAGAGTCACAATGCTATAGGTGTACTAGGACACAAAAAGGGACCTTCTTTTCAAGCATTAGCCTACTTATCAAAGCAGATAGATATCACAGTAAAAGGATGGGGACCTAGGCTCCGAGCCCTTGTGGCTGCAGCCCTACTGACACAGGAAGCTAAAAAGTTTATATTAGGTCAGTCTATTACAGTACACTCACCTCATCATCTAAGTGAGTTTATCTCACATAAGACACTCCCTGCCCTGATGACCCCTTCTTGCCTTCAACAGGTACATCTAGTTCTCTCTCAGGATCCTCCTATCTCTATTGCAATTAGTGGTCCTGTTAATCTGGCAACTTTGTGTCCCACCTTAGAAGTCCGCACTCACCATGATTGTATTGAGGTCTTACAGATGACTCCCAACCCTTTCCCTCACATCAGTAGCACACCTCTCTCATTAGCCTTTGACACATGGTTCATAGATGGCAGTTCAAAAAACACAGACAAACAAAAGAGCAGGATATGCAATAGTTAACCAAGCAAAAGTCATAGAGATACTGACACCTGGGAAAGCTTCCCAGAGGGCAGAACTTATTGCCCTTACAAGGGCTCTTACACTAGCAAAGTTCAAAGTCATAAATTTATACACTGATTCAAAGTATACAGTTAGCATTTTATGCTCCCATGCTGCTATCTGGCAAGAAAGGAGTTTTATCAACTCTCAGGGAACCCTCATCATTAATACACCACTTATCCTCTTATCCTGGAAGTAGCACAACTCCCAAAACAAGCAGCAGTTATTCTTTCTAAGGGACACCAGAATTCTGCAAATCCCATTGCCCAAGGCAATGCCTTTGCAGATACATAAGACAAGGTATCTGCACAAAGGCCTTATCCTTCTTGTCTTCTCCCAATAGTCCCAAACAATCTACCTTAACTTAGTTATTCACTAGAGCAACTACAATTACTTCATAAACCAGGTTACACACAAAACACTCAAGGATGGATTTTCCAGGGATCAAAACTTGTTCTCCCAGATCAACAGGCCTTAGACATCACCACTGACTTATATAACTGTTTCCATATAGGATCACAGACCCTATACAAATTCTTAGCCCCAGGAATTACACATCCTTCTCTGAGGACTATCATTCTTTAGATTACTGACATCTGTCATCTCTGGGCTAGCACCTCTCCTCAGGGATACAGAGCACCCCCTTTCATTCCTACTCATCAATTTCACAAACACACCCCTGGTCAGGACTGGCAGTCAGATTTTACACACATGCCCCACCACAAAAGTCTCAAATATCTTCTCATATTTGTACTTTTTCAGGAAGGATAGAAGCTTTTCCCACAAGTAGGGAGACTGTTGATGTAATTACTAAATCTGTGTTACAGGAAATCATCCCAAGGTTTTGTCTACCTCAGAGTATTCAGTCAGATTTCTCAAATCACTCAACAGGTATCCTCAAGCTTACACATCACCTGGAGCCTACACATTCCATACCATCCACAATCCTCAGGAAAAGTGGAAAAGGAAAATGTCCTCATAAAAACACACCTCACAAAATCCATTTTAGAACTACACCAACCTTGGCCTCAACTTCTGCCCCTAGCCTTAGCCAAGCTCAGGCACTTCCCCAGGTGCCTACATTTTTAAGCTCTTTTGAACACATGTATGGCCAATGGTTCCTACTCCACAATTTTCCTACTCCTCAAAGTTTCCCTCCTCTTGCTGACTACATCCCAATCCTCTCCTTCCTCTGACACTTGTTATGACAACATGCTGACCTTTGCCTTCCCCAACCCTCTGATGGGACCAAACCAGACCCTTCCATATCCCCAGGAGATCTAATTTATCTCAAATGTTCTAAATCCACAGGACTACAATCAAGGTGGAGTGGTCCCTACCTGGTTTTCTTGGAAACCCCAACAGTGGTCAAAGTCACTGGACTGCCATCCTGTTTACACATCACTCAAGCTAAGCAGTGCCCTTCCAACCCTGAATCTAAACAGACTGAATGGTTATCTCATTTTCTATCTCCCACCCATCTCCATCTTACTAAGGCCTCATAGCCACAACTTTCTGGCTAAGTCAAGTTTTGATATCCAATTTGGTTCCTAATCCCTTACATTCTTTTAATTTTTTACAGTAGGACTCTTGACAGTCTTTCCTAAAGGCTCCCACATCACACATAAAATTGTCTTCATGTTGTTCTGTATAACAACTGTCTTATTTCTCTCTACCCTTAGCTGTTTAGTTAAAACTGAGATCCCTATGGGTCTAGGCACTCATCTCCCTTATAGTGACACAGCCACAGCCCTCCCCACACCTACTCTACAATGTTCCAAACATGATTCAATCATCAGGCCTTATATTTCTCATGCTTCTTATTCTTTCCAGCTCAACTCCTGAACCAAAAACAAGTCCTACCTACCTATACTTTTAACTTTTACCCTTTCAGATGGAGGAATAATTACCTCTCATAACCTCACTCCTCCTAACTCCACACTTATTTTTCAGATTCTACCTCACAATATCCCTAATAGAATGGCATATTTAAATCAAAGACACCTTTCCTTCTACCTCTCCTGGGTCCTTAAATATATAGTGGCCTGCCTCCTCATAGCACCTTGTCTCTTTGTTTCTCCAATCTAGGATGTGAGCATTCACCAGTGATAAAATTGTCCTGGCTGAAACACCTGGTACCAGTTTCTACATCAGCATCAACCATCATCCCATCAACTTTTTAAAACCCCAATACAGGGCCCCCTTTCAGCAGGAAGTAGTAAGAGAGAGACTTCACCCTTTTCTTAACAATAAAAAGATAGGAATGAAAGAGTTGTGCCCTAGAATAAATTGCAAGACATTATGGCAGTGAAAGGCCAAATCGGGGATTTTATCCTGAGATCACTTCCTCCTTCGCCTATTACTTCTTTTTTCCTTTCCCAGTGCATGTGAAGAAAAGTCCAATCAACTCCTCATGCATCATCAATGCCCATCTTAAGCACCAGCCCCAGTCTAAGATTACATATACCTATACCCCATATCCATAACAGAGGAAAAACCCTGACAGCTCAAGGTTACGGGATCCTCCCCATGTCCTTAGAATGTAGGCCACATCTCCTCCTTTATTGTGGAAAAAAACTCTAACATCTCAAGGCAACTGTAGGTACATGGAGATCTTGTTCATGGGGCAGTTTGAACTCATATGCCTGAACCCTAGCAAAAGAAACAGAAGGAGTTAAGCGAATCTGAAAACAAAATAGTCATTTTAAGTGTGATAAGAGAGGAACACCTGAGGGGGAAAGGTAACAACTGCTGTTAATTTCTTAATGTCTTGTCTTAAACTCTTATATTGTTTTCACAGTTTTGTTAGGTTTGGCTGTGTTCTGTATTGTTTAGATTTTACTCTGATGATAGGGGCAGCTATTTTGAATATAATGGGATATAGTATGGTAATCTTGGTTTCCTATTATATTGGATTGAAGTCTTATAATGCTTACATTCATTTGTTTAATTGGGTTTTTTTATTTCAAAGGTAGTAGAGGTACAACAGAACAAGAAAGAACAAAGCCAATTGAGACAATGCAGTGAAATTTGTACAGAACTTCACAGCAGGTCACTGCAATAACAGTAATAGATATTATATCTTGTTATCTTCACAATAGTTGTCTGGCCAATTAGGGATAGTGAAATCAAACCAAAGACAGAACATTATAAAACCAATCAAAAGAGAATACTGAATAGAGGAAAATAATTAATCATAATGAAACAAAACAGTGAAAACAATATTTGCTTTCAAACAGAAGGTAGAAGGAGATCCTCCATATTTGTTATATTGCATAGAGTCATCCTCCCAAGAGATGCTCAGCCTCTGTCCCCAGGTAATAATGAAGAAGGGAGGTTGGTATGCTCACAGGGGATACTGACTGGGTCTCCTCTTGGCTCATGCCAGAGAGAGGCACTTACCAAGAGGACAGGTGGATTGCTTCTTTATGCAGCTACCTGGGTTGCACCATGGCCGTGGCCAGATCCATGGTATGGACAGCATTTTTGAGGAAAATGAGATATTATAATAGCCATTATTCATTTCCTGTTATCTGGTTTTGAAGTCCTGTAATACTTTTATCCTTTAGAGTGGTTTTATACTATTTTGTTATGTTTGCCATTATTGTGTGAGAAGGTATGCTCAACTATTTTGAAGAAAGCAAGAGACACTATGGTAGCCACTGTTGATATCCTGTTGTCTTGTTGAGAAGCACTAAGTTTCTTGCACTGTTCTGTTCTGATTTGCTTTGTTCTGTTTTGCTTTGTTTGGTTTTCTTTCATTTTATTCTCTTTTTAAATATTTTATTTAAAGAGAAAAAATCAAAACAGAAAAAGGGGTATAAATAATTCAAAATTTCAAGAAAAAAATTAACAGTAAGAAATCACTAGTTGATAAATTACATATTGTCCTGTTAGAAATAGTTATTCAAGTTACAAAATTAAGGCATACAAAGTGAACATTCAAACAGTGAGACTGCAAACAGTTCTGTTCAATGATCCAACAAAAACTTAGTAATATGGTTATCAATCCTATACACTTAAACATACATGCAGTTATATTCTTTAGAGCACTTTCTCTTCTTCCTTTTGCTTTTTAAGTCCATTACCTATTTAGTTATATCATGTTTAAGCTTGCTCAGTACCTTACTGGTCTGTTTTGTTGTTGTTGTTGTTGTTGTTGTTGTTGTTGTTATTTTCTTTTTAATCACCTAATATAATTCTGTAGTTTTCTTTTTGAGTTTCCCCTCATACATGCCCCATGCATCAGCTTTGGTGGAGTTGGGAGATTTTGGAGGTATTTTGATACCTTGTTTTCTCATGTTCTATTGTTTTTGTTGTTTAGTTTTTTTTTTTCTTAAGGTAGTGAAATACAACAGAACAAGATGAAACACAGCCAGTTGAGACAGTGCAGTGAAATTGGTACAAAATGTCACAACAGATTACCGGAATAACCAGTAGGTGCCATAGTATATATCGTTATCTTCACAATTGTTGTTCTTTCAATCAGGTATAGCAAAAAGAAACCAAATACAGAACATAATAGAACTTATCAAAACAGAATATTGAATAAAAAGTACAATTAATCAGAACAAAGCAAAACAGTGATAACAATATTTGCCTTCAAAGAGATGGTAGAAGGAAATCCCCCTTATTTGCTACATTGCATATGGTCAACCTCCCAAGGGGGAGGAGGGATGCAATGTTTGATTCTCAGCCTGCATGTCAGTAGGATCATGGCTGTTTACCAGGGAAGCAAGCTAGTTGCTTGGTTTCCCAGTACCCTAAGTTTCAACATGGTGTGGATCTTGGGAGACACTATCAGGTTCTCTCCCTGGGGCAGCCACCACCTGCCCGAGCCATGAATGCTTACCAGGGATGCAAGTGGGTTCCTTGGTTTCCCAGCAACCTAAGTTCCAACAAGGTGTGGATCTCAGGAGATGCTGGCTGTTTCTTCCCTGGGGGTGGCTGCTGCCTGCCAGAGCCATGGTTGCTTACCAGAGAGGTGAGCTAGTTGCTTGGTTTCCCAGTGCCCTAAATTCTAACATGGTGTGGATCTCAAGAGCCACTGGCTGGTTCTCTCCCTGGGGCTGCTGCCACCTTCCCACTACCACAAATTCACCCACAATTGGTCACCTCAGTGTCTGTATTAGAACACCAGAAACACTGCTGCTCTGTCTTCAAGAGAAAAAAGAGAGTTGCTCTGTTGAAAAAAGTGACCCCAGGAAGAGACACCACCTTGAACATTAGCGCTGCAGTCCCTCTCATTTCCAGCTGGACCAGGAGACCACCAGACAACCCAGTTCTATTCCATGGCTCAACATATCTACATTGGCTCCAGTACAAAATCCTCAAAATGAACATGATTATGCTTCTTAAACATATACCAGTTAAGGAAATACATTTTTATTAGAAGAAGAAGAATACAGAAATAATGGAATGGGCATTGAAACTGTAGGCAGGTGACATGGAGAAAACACATGAAACCACAGGCACAAGCAAAGCATTATGAAACAGAAACCAAACAGCCAGGAAATAATCACAAATTTTTTGAGCAGTTTTCTTTATTTAGAGAAAAAAAGTGGAACAGAAAAAGGATAGAAATAATACAAAATTTCAAAAAAAAATAAAAACAAAAACCAGTAAGAAACCACTAGTTGACAATTACATATTTTCCTCCTAGAAGTAGTTGTTCAAGTTACAAAAGTAAAGCAAACAAAATAGACATTTAAACAGTGAGACTGCAATCAGCTCTGTTCATCTATCCAACAAAAACTTAGCACTATTTCATCAATCCTACACACTCAAACATACATGCAGTTATACCCTTAATAATACTTTCCTTTCCTCACTTTTTTTACAATAACTATAATCAATTCTCATAAACTGTTTAGAAGTTTTACACATGTATAAATCTCTACATGCATACCTAGCCTTTCTGTATTAGAGAGAAAAACAAACCAAAACAAGTCAACAATACAAATTCCTAGAGAAACATGAAATGAGAAGGACATAGAAAACCACAAAACTAGTGATCTACAGTTATAATCATGATGTCTCCTGTTATTTTCAATAAAATTGTCTATATCATCAGGCATAATATAATTAAACTTAGTGGTACATAGCACTATTAATAAAAACCAAACATTGGAGACATTGTAGGACTTCAAAGGCAGTAAATAATCAAACCAGAGTGAGTATCCTATTGAATCCTGCCATCCCCACAGTAGTTGCCCCTACTCCCAGACTTGACACCCTCAAGCATACCACATTTGAATAAAATCAGTCAAGACAAAACAGCAATATAGCCAATCTTCTCTGCCTCATCTCTGCTATACTACTTTTCTGTCTTTTGAGAAGTCTGCTGTGATTTTGATGAGTTTTCCTTTAAAGGTAATCTGTTTATTTTCTCTGACCACTTTTAATATTCTGTTCTTGTGATGGATTTCTGGGATCCTGACTATTACATGTCTGGGTTTAGATCTGCTTTGATTGTAGCTGGCTGGATGTCTGCATGCCTCATATATCTGAACATCACTTCTTATGCTTGGGAAGTTTTCCTTAATTATTTCTGTGAATAGCCTTTTTATTTCATTTGCATTTGTCCCTGCTTCTTCATTCACATTTTTTATTCTTAAATTATAAATCCTCTTATCGTCTTCTAGCCTCTGTATTGTTACTTCCTGGTTCCTTGTTATTTTTAAGAGATCCTTCCTTTAGCAATCATACATTGCAAACCTATCTTCAAGTTTTGAAAGTCTGTCTTTAGTTTCTTTTAAGAAGTTTTGCCAACTTTCAATGGAGTTTTAATTTCCTGATGTTCTCTTTGGATCTGTTTCATGTCTTCTAGATTTTGTCTATATTCTTCATCAAAGGCTTGTCTCCTTTCTCTGGGTTCCTCCATTCTTCCATTTGTGTCTTCTTGAGGAGTACCCAGCATTTCTTTTATTAATCTTCTTATATCTTGCTTCACCTGAGTTAGAATTTCAGATTTAAATTTGTTGATAAGGTCATGGAAGTATTTGTTTATTTCTGATGACACCATGTCTGAAATGACACCGTGTCTGAGATGACGCTATGTCTGATTCTGCATGTCCGCTGCCCTCAGTGTTCTCTGTACTCACCCCTCCTGGGCTTATTTTCCCTGGGTCAGCAGTTGAAGGCCTTTTGCTGTTTCTCTGTCTTGTCATGTTTCTGGTTTCCCTCAGACAGGTGAATAGTGGAGGTGTCCAGACCTTTATGTACTGCCTTAAGTCCCTCTGCAGCTTACTGGCTAGGGCAGTGCTGCCCTCCCCTGTCTACTGTTGATCTGTGAGGTGCATGCAGGGATGGTGGTGTGGACTGGTCCCTCTCCTCTCAACCAGTGAGTGACTTCAGCATGTTAGACTGTGCCCTGCAGATGTCATAGGTTCGGGACAGCCTCGTCCTTGGCTATTGGGTCCCAATCAGGAGCATAGCCTAGCCCAAGCAGATCCCACCAATCCACTTTGGGCCAAGAGCTGCCAACTGAAGCCACCTCAGCCATTGATTCAAGCCTGACTTGCCCAAATCCAATATGTTGTCCTGCTGGTGATCTCACTCTGGGGAATCCAGTTCCCAGCACTCACCCAAGTCCATGCAGCTCTGCTCACAATCTCCATTCCCCATTGCAGTACCTCCTCCCACCAAGGGTCTCGAGCTCAGCAACCCCCTCAGCTCTCTGCAGGTCTGTGACCTCAGCTCGATTGTGAGTCACTGGACTCCAAGACACACCCAGCACAGCTACCAGAGTGTACCAAGCTCCAGCCCTCTGTCCATGCTTCTTCTTCTTTTTTAATTTATTTTTTTTCTTTTTCCTGTTTCTTCTTGGGTCACAAGTATTCCTCTCCTTTTGTTCAGTCCTCTCCATGGTGTCAGATTCCAGCATTTGAGTTGTTTTCCTCAGAGAGGCTCTCTATCCTGCTACATCTCAATTGGCCATCTTGAATCTCCTCATCATCACAAATTTTAAGGAATCCAAGGACATCAGATTTTAAATATTGCTGCATAGCAGAGGAAACATCAGTGAAGAGATAACTGACACAAGGAGGCAATTTTGACAGCTCCTCTTCCAATATGGGACTGATATCTAGTATACACAAACTGAAACACAGACCCAAAACAACCAAATCAATAAATGAACAAACACTCTGAGTACACATTTCTCAACACAACACATAAAATTGTCAATAAGTACATGAAAAAAGTGGTCAAAATGTCCTCACAGAGGAGAAATGTAAATGAGAGCAAATTTGAGACTTGATTTTTCCCCAGCTGGGATGGTTGTCATCAGAAACACCCCCAAAACAATGTTAGCAGACATATGGGAGCAATAAACTATCCTACAAGGGCAAGAGAAGCTAACCCAGAGCAAATTCTGTGAAACTCAACATGGGCGGCACTCAACAGTAGAAACATCAGTGACTGCCAGCAGATATGTCCTTTCCTATCACCCCCATGAGAGGTCACCTGCAGTGACAAGGAGAGGAAGGAAGTCTGCAGGATCTTCCTACCATGTACAAAGTCACACTGTGTGGGAGACTGTGCTACCCAGCACAACAAACAAGCTAGCATGGCCAGGGATGGGAAAAGGACCAGAGGGAAATTTTACTATGGAGTAGAAAGCTTTCTCAGAGTGACAAATCACTGTCATTTCATTACCACTGCAGGTGAGGGTGTGGGTCTCCCCATGGTCCACATGGTGAGGTCTACTGAGGAACAATCCCCATGGGGAAGGTCATACTCCTCCAGTAGGGAGAGGCCCATACCTATCAATATCATTGTCCACATAGATCTATGTGACAACCACTGAGATGCACTGAGAAGCACCAACCAGGGCCAGGAAATGCCGAGTCCAAGGCATGGAAGGCACAGCAGATAGGATGGGATGCTGATGGTAAAAATGCTGAAGAAACACATCACCGCTTTCACCTGAGGTTACAATGTGACATTACTAAACTAAACTAACCAGCCAAACCACAGATCTAGCTTTAAAGAGGCCAGTGAGTTTGTGTCATCTCTTACACCTTTGAGGTTGAGCCATACAAATCCCAGAATTTTCAGTGGCTAATAGGAATAAAGCATAGGTATGAACTTCGGCTTTGTTTGCAACACACTGAAGCAGAGAGAAAGAGTCTGGAGCTGGCATGGTGGGGAGCAATGCTGGAAAGGAAATGGCCAGGGTGAGGGCTTCAGGGGAGACACAATCAAGGGACTGAGAAGAGGAAGAGGAAGGCTGGATGGAGGCTGAACACTCAGAGAAGGCAAAGTGACAAATGGACATCAGAGTGATGTCAGAGAGGGAGAGAAGACAAGACAGCAAGAAGCTCTGGTGCTGGGGGATTCTCTCCTCTGAGCACAACATGGAGGACACTGAAATTGGAGCAGGATTCAGGGGGTGCCGTACTCTCTCCAGAAATGGTCAAAAACAGGCAGCTACTCTGCTATCTGCCCTCTGTCTCCACCAAGAATCACCCTGCTGTTTCATTATTTGAGAGCAGAAACCAGGTGACAAATGTGAAAATAGCCTGCAGAGAGCAGACAGCTACTGGGCTCTGCATCACGCTTCAAATCTGTGTCCCGACTGAGGAAGAACTGGCCTAAGAAGACCTCTGAGGGACATGAGAGTCCACAGAGACACCAAAGAGAGAAATTTTAGCCTCAATTGAATCATGATCACTGTATTCTCAGGGGAACATATCCTGTGTAAGGTCGCCACTCCTGTGCCATATTCCCAGTGCATGGCACCGGTGCTGCCCATGGACACTGTAGCTGCCTGATCAGGGAAGAGTGTGGGCAGCAGCACAAGGCAGGCACCTTCCTGCCTCAGCCCAAGACCCTCAGGCTCCTCTCACCGTCAGCCCAGCCTCACTCAGAGCTTCCAGCACTAAAGGGACGGAAACTCACCACTCTGGGCCCAGAGCCTCTGCTCCAGGGCAGATGCTGAAACAGAGACCATTTGAGAGGCACCTGCCAGGAACTTGTTGACCCCCAACTTTGGGCTCAGGATAGGACCTGGGGTCAGGGAACCAAAGTCTCATGTAACCCTAGTCAGGAGCTCACAGAGGAAGAGTTTTGAGAGGAGCCTGGGTGGTGGAATCTGCTACTGATTTCTTGACCCTGCCAATGCCTGCCTCAAATCCAGGCCATGCGCACCAAGTCCAAGCAGCACAAAGAGGCCAGGGGGCATGGTGCTGTGTCAGCCAGGTCTCCAAAGCTGACCAGGGCACAATCACAATAGTGGATACCAAGGCACAGGCAGCCTGGGAGGCAGTCTCTCTCACAGGGTGACAGCATGAACTGCTAAACAGGAAGGAGCTGCTGGTGCACAAGGCCTGGCCTTACTCTACACCCTACTCTGCATCTCTAGGCTGGGTCTCAGATCTGCTGTGCATTTCCTGCTCTAGTTTTGCAGAAAAAAATTTACAGAATTGTGTGTAGTGCTGTGTGCAGGGATCTGCTGATCTGCCATGTGATACCTCTTTAGCATTTACAGAGACAAAGGAGAAATGTGTCCCAAAAGGTTGAGTCTCATGTGTGGACTCGCCCATAACAGCACAAGGGAGGCAACCTTCAGCAGAGAGCAACTCTGAGAATGGGGAGGAAGGAGGATAGGGCACAAGGAGCCTGGAGATTAATGCTGTGGAGTAGTCTGGGGTCTCCAAGAAGATCTATTTTGAACCTAGTGCTACACAGAAAAACCCTCTATCCATACAGAACACTTGCTAAGTTGGGAGCTTTCACAGGTTCCTACAAATATACCGAACTTGTAAGCACAGCAAAGGGATGGAAGGAACTGAGGAGGGATGGTCATGCTGTGAAGGCCAAGTACTGCATTGTGCAGAATAAAAAAGGCACAGCTTTTTACCTGACGGGGATTCTTCAAACTTGTTTAAAACAGAAAACCCACCCTGGATTACTGCACCCATATCTGTCTGATCACAAACCAGTTCCCAATTCCAGGTGCATTCCAATGGGAATCTCAACCCCCTTAGAGTGGACACAAACCTTCACTAAATGGGAAGGATGTGCACTACTGAGTACCTGTGTCCTACAGAGAAACTCTCTGCTGGAGCAAGAATTTCACACACACCTAGAGCCTCCTCTATGACCTGATGCCTGAGGACCCCTGCTGTGGTGCTTTGGGATCAACCAGCAGTGTGACATCCACCATGCACACTGGGCCCCCTGAGGAGCACTCAGACCCTGAGTTCCAGAAGCACATCATGACCCACAGACCCAACATCCTGTCTACAAAGCAGGTCCAGAACCTTCCATGAACACTTGGGTTAGGGCTTGGATGCCTAGGCCTCTGACCCCGTGAACATGGGAGGAGTCAGCCCAAGCTGAACACAAGGCCCATGCCTATCTGAGCAGCACCCAGAAGCAGGGGAACCCCACTCAGTGCTGCCCTGGGGGAGCAATGCTGGGGAGATTCCATGGACCTGCACTCCATGTTTAGTCTGTGATTCGAAATCTACAGCAAAAAACCTGCAGCAGCTGTCACCTTCACCTTCACTGCTCCAGCCACTACTATGGGCACTGTGCACACCAATCCCTCCCAGACTCAGCCCAGCCACAGAGCAAAGGCAGGAACCACTGCAGGAGCTGCCCACACCCCTCACATGTATCATCACCTCAGTGTCCCCATTACACCCTTTAGAAACACTGCTGCTCTGTCTCCAAGAGGAGAATGACAATTGTAGTAATGAAAAAAGTGATCCTAGGGACAGGCACTTCCTTGAGTCTAGGAACACCAGCCCTTTGGGATTCTACCTGGTCTGTGAGGCCACCAGGAAACCCAGCTCTATTCCATAGTTCAACACTGCAGATTGGATCCACTTGAAGTCACTGAAGTGATCACGATTATGCTTCTCAAACATATACCAGTTAAATAAATATATTTTATTAGAAGAATAATAACATGGAAGCAATGAAACAGCATTGAAACTATTGTCAGACCACATGGAAGAAACACATGAAGACACAGGCACAGATAGAGACTTACAAAATAGAACCCTAACAGCCAGGAAATAATACCAAGTGTCAAGAAATCAGAGGACATAACACTTCAAGTGTGGCTGCACAGCCTTCCCACCACCCCACCTGGAGGACAGCCTGCTGTGCCACCTGTGTCCCTAGGAGCAACGGCCTAGTGAGAAACCTGCAGTGGGATTAGAAGGGCAGAATAAAGGGAATTTTTGGTACTTTACCTTCTTAAATCACCAGCACTTATGAAGTGGCAAATCTACTACCAAGACCATGGACACCCCAAACCTTGTGCCCCTCACAGATGCACAGCTCACTGGGAAATTATTGGGCTTCTCAGTAATTTTGCAGCTAGAGTGGCTGCAAACAGGTACCCAGGAGGCCCCTGAAGCCCTCAGCACAGCATCCTCAAGTCCAGTGACAGATCCTATGTGACAAGACAAGATGGGACACTGCCAGTCTGGGTCTTGCAGGTGAGCTCAAGGACAGGGCTTGGGGTTCCAGCCTGACATTGCTCACTCCATCACTGTCATAGGAGTTTCACAGCAGCTGTCCTGGCCCACTCTGCAGGCCACTGAAAGCCTGGTCTACACCTAAGTCTACCGTCACTGCACTGCTCTGAGCTGGGTCACACTGTCTGTGTTACCATGAAGATCTGCATTTCTTTCTTTAATTATAAAACAATATACTGAAAAAAAAAAGAACCCCACAGCAATAACAGAAATTCTGGTTCCAACTCCTTTTTAATAAGTCTGCTCCCTACCTCTTCCCCTGGTTCATGTAAGAAAATGGCCACTCTGATTCATATATGCCCAAGAGGGACAATATCACACCCAAGAGGATGAACATTGTCTTTCAGGGAATTAAAGTGTTAGATATTTTTTCAAAATGTGGCTGCACAGCAAAGGGATCATCACTGAAGGGACAACAACTAAAGGAGTAAGTTTTGACAGCCACTCTTCCAATACGGCACTCATATCTAGGATATATAAACACATAACAAACCACCAAAACATCCCAGGCAACCAGTAGATAAATACACTGAGAACATACTTCTCAATACAACAAGTGAAATGGTCAATAAGTACACAAAAAAGTGCTTAAATTTCTGGCAGTGAGAAAGCGCAAATAAAAACTGGACACTTGATTTTATCCCAGCCAGCATGGTGGTCAACGGAAATATCCCAAAAACTTAAAATGGGCAGAAATGTGGGTGTGATGATCCCTACTGCATGATCAGGAGAGCAAGTGCTGAGAAACTCATCATGGGTGGCACTCAACAGTGGGAATTGCAACGACTCTCAACGTAAGTTTCCCTTCCTATCACCCCTGTGAGAGTGTCACCTGCAGTGACAAGGAGAGGAAGGAAGCCTCTGGGATTTTCCTACCATGTACTAGTCAGGCTGTGTGGGAGGACTGGGGCCAAGCACAACAAACAAGCTAGCATGGCCAGGGATGGGGAAAGGACCAGAAAAGGTGAGGAAAGGCTCCTCAGGGTGACACATCACTATCATTTCATCACACCAGTGGGTGACCAAGGGGATCACATCACAGTGTACACACTAAGGTCCACTGAGGAGGGATTCCCCCAAGGGAGGGTCACACTCATCCAGGAGGGAGACGCACCTGCCTATCAGTGTCGCTGTCCACATACATCGATATGACAACCAGTGAAGTGCACAGGTGCCAAGCAGCAACCAGGGACAGGACACTACCAGCCCCTGGCTCCAGATCACAGCAGATAGGACCGGATGCCAATGGTAGAAATACCAAAGAAACACATTATTGCTTTCACCTGAGGTTACAGTGTGACCTTACTAAACTAAACTGCCCAGTCTGTCCACAGATCTGGCTTTGAAAAGGCCAGTGATTTTGTGTCATCTCTTACACCTTTGAGGTTGAGCCACACAAGTGCCAGAATGCCCAAAGGCTGGAAGGAATAAAGCACAGGTATGAACTTTTTGCTCTGTGTTTGCAACACACTGAAGCAGAGACGAGGAGTCTGGTCCTGGCATGGTGGGGAGCAATGCTGGAAGGGAAAGAGCCAGGGTGAGAGGTTCAGAGGACACATGACCAGGGAACTGAGAAGAGGAAGAGGAAGGCTGGGTGGAGGCTGACACTCAGAGAAGGCAAATGGACATGAGAGAGTGATGTCAGAGAGGGAGAAGAGAAAAAAGAGAAAAAAGCTCTGGTGATTGGGGTCTCTCTTCTGAGCACAGCCTACAGAATGCAGAAATTGGAGCACAATCCAGGGGGCACCATACTCTCTCCAGAAATGGTCAATAACAGATGCATGGTTCTCTCTCCTTGCAGATGGTTCATGCAGCTCTCTGATGTGGACCATGAAGAGTTAGTGATGCTCTCAGCCTGGAGCTTGCAGGTCACACTTCAGGGACCACTTCTGCCCTTCCAGGCATCCACCAGTGCAGCTCCAAGGACAAACAGGACGAGGACACCCAGGCTCAGCCGGATGATATTCTCTGTTGTGTAATCTGGGGCTGAAAA